>CAJPEV010002524.1:0-42503 GCA_905338385.1 Darwinula stevensoni | reverse complement strand
TTGGGGGGGGGGAGTTTCCAACCCCGGGACCCCCCCCCCCCCCCCCCCCCCCCCCCCACCCGGCCTCCCCACTTGGTTGCGCCACTGCTGGAGAGGCCTTTGGTACTTGAAGAGATACAAGTGGATACATGTTCCTCTGCCATCTTGGGACTGCAGTCGCACGAGCATGATACCAAATACAGTGGGAATTTTAAATATATATATATTCAAGTTTGATCGGTTTTCCTTTTCCCGAGGATCACATGACACCATGAGCATTTTATTCTACATATATCCAATTGGGAGTCTAGCAGATGGATTCAAGATACGCGGATGGCCCTTGAATCACAACGCAGACAGGTGCTGCGTTCTGATTGGCCGGGGACGGTCTGTCGCTCGACGCACGTGTGGATAGCATGATGGGAGTGGGGGTGCAGGCTTGAAGGCCCCAGGGCATAGGGCTCGGGGGTAATTTCCTCTTTTGCCCTCCCCTTTTTTATGGGCCTGCTATCAACTGCCTCGTGCGACTCCAGGAATGGGTGCCCGGAGAGACTCGCCGTCCCGCTCGGTAAGGGAGGCCTCTCCGTTATTATGCTCTCTACGATCTAGCCATCCCATCTGTATATCCATCGTTAGTGAGAAGTTGCTGGTTTCGGACGGCTGACTGCGAGTCACCCCCATCTCGTTATCTCTGCACTCGCTAAACTAATTTCCAACACTCGATTCTGTCACCGTAAGTTCTACTTCTCTCTCCCTGCGTCAGGGTCCCAATACCTCTTGTCGGTAAAACTTCCACCCCACCCCATCCTTTTATAGCCCTAAGGTTTTTGGCTATCGTATGTTAGGCGCACCATCGAACCACCCAGACTGCGTGGCGCTGCCAAGTCTCTCTGCCGCTTCATTCCTCCTCCTCACATATCTCTCCTATTACTCTCAAATTCATATGCTGGTTACTGCTGCCACTCGCAATCTTTGAGTCAAAAAGTTGCAGATATATCGGTGTCTTTTTAAAATTATTTAAAATACCACTTCTGACTGGATTACGCATGACCGATGCAGAATTTAGCCAGCTGACCCGGGCGCCATTCCACACAACGAGTCTCGCTCGGGCCTTGTCATGTGCTTGCACCAATATTAATGCAGCACGACAATCAAGACCCTCATTCCATGAATGCCAAGCACACTAGCATGTTCATTGTGGACGAGGTGGGTTAAAAGTCTCCTTATATTATTTTTCATTTCGTGCACATTTGATGAGATGGTTAAAAGAATGTGCCATAGGACATGATGGGGCACACGCAGATCCACTACACTAATATATACTCATTTTTCTGTTTAAGAAATGTTTACTAAGTTATTATTGTTGACTAAATGTTAATTGAGTGCAATGGGATTTTTCGCCCACGCCGTACATAACAAAATTTCTCCATACATTTGTCACAAGTTCGGTGCGAACAATTACGTTTACTCTTACTCTTCGGAGGGGGGATGAGTAGTAATTGGGAAAAATTAGTGGAGATGGAGATCCGTGCGGCAATAAAGTTGATGACGATTGCCGAAGCCGGTGATCCCGACTCGTCACAAAGATCTAAAGCACTAGATAGTACCAGCCCTGGCACAGATCCTTGGTTCCAATGGGGCCAATACCATTGAATTCATCTTTTTCCCCGCATCTTAACCATCGGACCTTGAAATACCGTACAACATAACTTTCCAATCCAACCCAATTCCATTTGTGGTCACGAACTGGCGACTGAATCCCAAGTCATGTTTTATTTGCCCTGTCAGCATCTTCATTTTTGAAAATTTGCTTTCTGTCTTCTTTGATGGCGATGGCAGACCCCATGCAGGAAACCGAAGCCATGGAGTTAGACGACGAGCCCGAGGCAGAGGTGCGAGATGGCATGCCCGAGTTCCTGGAAAAAATGCTTCACCTCACCGCAGGGCATCGGAAGGAAACGATCGACGGAGCCAAAGAATTCCTGAAAAAGGAATTCCCCGATTGGGATAGCGGCTGTCGCGTTCTCTTTCCCGTCGTGATGCGGGAAAAGGAAAAAGACGGCGACGAAGCGGAACTGCTCGTGATGAAGAAAATCCTGGAATTTTCTCTCGCCGAACCGCAGTCCATGTTCGTGGTGATGAACCCAAAAATCCTCAGCAACAACATGGAGTCTGACGTCGTCGTCATCCACAGATATGCAGGGGTGAAGATCCTGGAGATCAAAAAGCCGCAAGGATATCGTTACATGAACAAACGCATCAACGAGGCATTCAAGCAAGTCGAGAAGGAGAAGGAAAAGATGCAAGATATTTATGAAAACGCCTTTGGTGAATTTCCAGTGGGAATATTCGGCAGCTCTCCTGGGTTCGCCTGTGTTCCCTGCCACAAGTTAGACCGCTCAGATAGGAGAAAACCAGGTGTTCTCAGCGCTGACGAGTGCGAGAGTGCTGGTTCCTTTAAATCATGGTGGGAAAACCGTATTTTCTGGATGGAAGACATCTTACAAAAACCTCTTTCTCAAGATATCTACCTCAATCTCTTGTCCATGTATTTTTTCTGCATTCCTTCGTTGTTCCTGCTTCTTTTTTTCGTGCATGAAATGCCGATGAGATCGAGTCGAATATCCGATCTCTCCATTTTTCAGGTTTATCGGAGCCTGGTGTTTCCAAGAAAGCATAAACAACCGAAACGTGGGCTGGCTGATCGAGGAGACCGCGAAGCTCCTATGACACCCGGCCGAGGAGGGTTCCAACCCCGCCATCCCCATCTTCGTCCCTCCCGACCTCAGGTCGGCCATGGACTGGGTGCGGACGGCGGATGCGTCGCGGGACAAGCGGAGGGTGATCGCGAGGGTCGCGGGGACAGGAAAGACGTGGGTCTTGACCGAGTCCGCCGCTAGTATCCTGGCTGAGGATTTTCGGAGCCGAGTGCTGGTGTTGTCCTTCAATCGGCCGGTTGCAATTTATCTTCGGAACGAGATTCACCGTTCGATGAAGAAGAAACTGCAGGGGAGATGGAGCCCCGTCTGTGGGTCTCGAGGCCCGAGCGTCACGGTAGACACCTTTTTTGCCTTCATGGGCTGAAAAGTCCCTGATACTCTGGACCCTGACGAGGATTTCAAAAGGAAAGAGGCTCTAAGGAATATGTTAAAAATGCGGGGGGAAGACTTGAAAGCAATATATGGCACATATAGTCATGTCTTCATCGACGAGTCCGTCAACTTGTGCTTTTAAAATTCCGTGCATGAAGGCAAGTGTGCTTCATGGCTCGACTTGCTGGAGAAAATCTGGGACGAGACCGGATGCTTTTTTCTATCTTTCGATTTGGAGCAACGCGTATATTGAAAGATCGAAGTGACAGACCGAGAAAAGGAATATCTGGGAGTTTCGAAGGAATTGAAGCAAATCATCCGCAGTCCAGGCCTCGTGGGTGACAGTTTCCTCGCCCATGCCAGCCGGGAAACTCGGGAGAAGATCCCAACACGAGAATGCCCTCAGGTCCTGGGGATGCCGGTGGTTTATTGCAAACCGTATCTCCGGCACGTGAGCTGGTCGGATTGCGACGTACAGGGTATCGAAAATGTCGTCCGAATCATCGAGGAGTACGAATTGAGAGATGTGAAGGAATTTGTGATACTTACCAAGACGAGGCAGTTCGCCTCCTTCGTGGGAGAAGGGTTGAAAAGGGCTCTGAGTAAACTAAAGCAGAGACATTCCCTTTGCGACGCAGCAACCCTGGCTCGCAGCCACGGCAGTGCGATGGAGGACGAGGGGCGAATCGTCGTCGATACCGTTCGCCGCTATCAGGGCCTGCAAGGAATCGTCGTCACAATCTTCGGCCTTCCCTCAGGTCAGGATCCCCTGCTGTATTTAGGCAAGAGCCGATGCTCTGGCATCTTGTTCGTCGTGGGAACCCAAGACACTTGTGATGAAATGAAAGAGAAGGAAAAAATTTACAAGAGTGAAGCCACTCCTAGCATCTCTAGGAAAAGAAATGGAGAAACGTAGGGTGCTCCGTCTCTCAAATGGATCAAGGTCCGAAACTTTCCCCCTTTTTTGGATTTGGAGTGGATTTTACTTTTAATAATAATAATAATGCATGGAACTATAGCTGCTCTTCCTTGTTTATTATTTACGATTACACCAGCACCGATGGTACTGGCTGAAGCCGGAATGATTCACCCACAATCAATTCACAGACATGGAGTGCCAAGAAACAGGGAGCTCACAACAAGTATGAGAGGATAATCCACCTCACAAAGACAATTCAGAGCCTTGTTGCCTCCTTCTTGTTTCTGCTTCAGGGCTCTGGATCAGTCCCCGACAGAACTTCAGGCCATCGATCGAACAGCTCCACGTATTGAGGGATTTGGTATCCTAGAAGCCTCTCTGAGACAGAAAAATAGACAGAACTACAGTCACTTTCACGAATGGGTTTGGGCTTTTGAGCAGTCTTGCAATTGCACAGAATGTCTCGAGTTTGATCACTTTCCATTGGTGATAACCAAAACGTACTCTGATTCTGAGCCAGTCATTTCCTCATGATTATCTGAAAACAATGAAAGTTACAAACTGTCCGGCTTTTGCATGACAATTAAATGGCTGCAATGCAGTTTTCTGCAGAAGGGGAGTAAGAGGTTGTTTTCTGCTATATACAATGTGTATTGAGACAAAACTGAGCCATGCGGAAGCATTTGTGCTCAGATAGACGAAAGAAAAATGCCTAGTAAATAGTGAAGAACCCTAATTGGCACTGGTGCTAATGGTGTTTGGAAACATCTGTTCTGTTTGGCACAGCAGCTGTTGTAGATATTTTGGATTGTCATCCTCAATCGCTATCTTTGCCGAAAATAGGTGTCCTCCAACTTGTGTTAGGTGATTTAATAAGTTGATAATTCATTTAATTCTGTTAAAGATGGAATTTTCTTCTTTTAAGTCATCAATCTGACTTACAATCCTGCAAACTCTGCCTTGTAGTCTCCAGTCATCAACTCTAGTTCCTTATGAACAGCTGCATCTGACTCGAGACTTCATGTCCCGCATCAGGGAATCCTCGTGGAGTCTCGCTGCAAGATCAGGAATTTACATCACGAATTTCACGAGTGAACAGCCGATGTCACGAGGTCGTCACCGGCCCAGAAAGAAATAAAAACATAATTAAAAACTCTCCAAACAGAAAAATGTATTCCATCATTGCAAAACCTCCATCTTTCAAAAATACACAGGAATGCAGAGAACAGAGCCGATCTCCAGGTGGAACGCGATGGAGTCCATCACGCGGGAGCGATCGACTTCAAGCATGAAAGTCACGAGTGTGCCCTCGTGTCACTCAAGGCAACGCGGATAACAGAAAAATGATTCGTACTCAACAAATTCATCACATTCTATGGCTGGCATCGACTCAATGCCATTAAATTGCCAATGGAAACATGCCATTAATTTAAAAAATTTTATCACAACCCCATAGGAATGATGCAATACTTTGCCTGTGATTCCCCACCGATACAAAATAAATTTCCCCCAAAGATTATCTCCCATTGTCTGCGATCGACACAAGGAATCGTGAAACCACCGTCATGTCTGACAAAAAGATGGAGGAATTTGCCTCCTTTAGTCTCAATGTCTCAGATGATTTCATGCTGTGAACTAACAAGAATGTGAAGGGAAATGGAAGAAAAGCCAAAAATTGCAAAGTGTCAAAATATCTGGGTGGAAGGGGGGAGTCTGAGAATCTTACATCAAAGCAACAGAAACCAGACACCATCACATTTTACTTTGTGAGGCAACTTCACCTGTTCCTTTGTGGTTCTCCAGGTTGGAAAATGGAAATGCATATTGACTTTGAGGACGAAAGAATTGCGGACTTATCGAATCCTGATGCTTTCACTCCTCGTTCCATGTTCACAGAATCTAGCACGATCATGAACGGAAACCGAAAAACCTGCTTAATATCTAATGCTGTCTCAATCAAATCTTGAGTATGAACCAGATTTTAAACTTATTATACTAAAGGCAATAACATGTACACCACCCTGAGATATCACAATGCATCAGACTCTTCGCGTTCACGAAGCCGGAAGGAGGCAGGACACGGAAGCCCGACCGTAGTCCTCGTATTCCCGCAGCTGCGGGTGGTCCAGGTCTTCCCGGTCCTCCGAGTGCTCCACCCCTGCGTAACGATGGGTGGGCGGCCCGAAGTTCCTGACGCAAACGCACCTAGTCTCCCCTCCTGGGTTGTACAGCCTCCGTGGAATCCCCGCCCAGTCTCGAGAGATGCCTCCGCTGCAAAACAAAGGTAATCTCATGTAACAAGAAAAATGCAGTCAAAATGTTTTTTTATATTTTAAATTGTGAGAAAATGATGCAACGAATGTGCAACGAAGGTGCCTAGGTTACATTTGACCCATCATGAACCTCAGGCCATCAATATTAATTCCTTAGGCTAATTTCTTGCTTCAACAAAAACGTAATTTGATTTTAAAAGTTTACAATGCAAGGGAAACCCCTCTGAAGCTAAAGGGATTGCTCCATTATATAGTACATGGTCATTTTCGTATTGCATGCATTAAGCAGGCAAAACCTGCTCATGGGGTTATCTTCTGCTTGATCAACAATTTTCCACATGCATCTCTTAAAATACCCTTCGAGAATAACTTCGGAATTCTGCTGACTGAGGAAGTTATGTGTGAAGAGAACATAATCGCATCTTGATTGTAACCAAAACATCATAAATTTATTAACTGGGTTCTTGTCAAGCATTAATATTTTTTGCCTCTTGCTTGAGGCAGGAACGTACTCTGGAGTTGATGAAAACGGACTCCACCATTATTCACAGAGGTGAATATATATGCGCCCTACTTTCCTCAAGAGGCATCCTATTTTTTTGAATGATTTTGGATGCAAACTTGATTGCTGGGGGGGGGGGGCGGGGTTCAAAATGTGGGCTTCAACGGACAAATGTGGAATTTTGACAGTCATTTAGGAAACCTCACCAATAGTTTCATGGGATCTAAGAGATAGAAAATTAATTCAATAATCCTTTTAGTGCCCAGCTTCCTGGTGAGGGATGTGTGAAAATAGCACTCGTGTTTTTGCTGAATACTGAACATTACACAAAATATCCCCAACACTGCCCTGTCAGCCCTGTAAGGAACCAGCAGTAAGAGAATTACATGACCAATAATATTGGCCCGTGGCAATTTTTGCACAACCCAGGCAAGGCCAAAATGTCAGCCCATGGCACTAAGAGGGTTAAGTTCAAAGCAATAAGAGAGTAGTTCCCTGCATTGTCTCCTGTAGGCCTACAAAATGTGACAAGGAAAGCATGGGGCTCAGTGTCCACACATGAGCAATGGAGCCATGCCTGTTCCATGCACCTCATAGTGATTACTGTAGTAGGAAGAGTGCCAACCTAACATGTCTGTGACTTCTCTCAGCTGAAAATAGAGTCAGAATGATGAAATTTCTGCAGCATTCCCTAAAATGAAAGAGATGCACATAGTAAGCAAGGACTTTTCAAAAAGCAGAACGGGTTGGTTTTTTCACTTCATTAAAACATGAAGCAGCAAGAAATTCTTGGACTGCTCAAAGCAGGCAATGAAGTGAATATAAGGTGCCTAATATGATTTCAGTCATAGGCAAGGAGACTGCTGCAAAATTAGAACATCCCAGACAGTCAGTTCTTCTCATGAAGGTAAGGATACATGGGATAGGAGCGCTTGACATGCCTTTGGGTGGAAAATGTATCGACATGAAAATTATAAGTGGTACCTCCATGTGACAAAATTCAAGACCCTGCCCCAAGTTGATATGTGAAGTATGGCCACATGTTTCTGCAACCTAGGAGCCTCAAATGCAGAATGCTCCTTTTTGGAAGCAGACGGCAGACCGTACCTCTTGTCGGAGCACCAGACGCGGGGCCGTTGCCCCTGCCTCCATTCGGAGTTATAGGGGGTCATCACTTTCTACTCCTCGTCTTCGGCCTCCTTGGCCGAGAACGCCTCCCCTACCCAGCGCTCCACCTGCTTCGCATTCTTGGTCTTCTTCTTCTTGTCATATAACCTCCACACTACCTTCCCTGCAAGTACCAAAAACATTTAGGATGTATCAGGTCAATGTGTCTCAAGGAAAGGTTCGAATTCGATCAATGCATTTAATCAAAGAGTTAAGAAGGGAAGGCATACCGATGTATTCGTACTCGCGGTCGTAGAAGTCGGACCACTCGTCGAGGCGCCGGTAGTCTTGGACCGACAGCCCGGACACCTCGTCCGTGAGACTGGCATCTGTGAAGTCCCCAGTCACGAAAGCTCGAGATCCATCACGCCCTAAAAATGGTCAAAGTCCATATTATTAGGAATACAACAAGTGAATTCCTTGTTTGAGCAGGATTCCTCCTGTATTTTCAAGGACTACTACAGGGGGAAATTATGTATGAAGAATCTGTGCAGAAAGACACAGCAACCACACCTTCTCCACAGGAATAATTCAGTTGAAACATTTACTCAAGAGCCACCTTTTTACTGATCCAGCAATCAAATGAGCAACGAATATTCACTCAACTATGATGTTCAACTCAAAATTCACAGTATCTAGCTAAAACTCATGCTTGCATATAGCTGAGAAATTGAAACTTTTCATAATGCATCATATGGCATGATACTGAGTAACCTGAGTTTCCTCAACTATGTTATGTCACAATCATTATTACAAGGTTCAGAACATACAATTTAGTCTTCAAATGTGCCCCAAGCTTAGGCCCCTGCCATTAAAAAATGGCTAATAAATATGTTCAGACATGCAGCAATTCCCTTGAAGACAGACAAGAGATAAAGCACCGGTGAAGAAGGCATGAGACCCGCCAGGGCCATAGCGCTTGCGACCGGCAGAGACGTCGTAGATGCGTCCGAGGAGAGCCAGGTAGATGGGTTTCTCGTCCCTGTCCGTCATAAGGGCGAGTTCTTCAGGGGTGAGGACGATGTCTTGCAGGAGGGCATCCCCATCCTCGTCCGACATCCCCATTCCCTGCTCCTCCAGGATTTCCTTCCACATCCCTCCACCCCCCCATGCAATACCTGTCCAACACCAGCCACTAAATTTGATGCTCACCGCCAGCCAAGTGCATCACAATTAATCTAGGCTTGTCTCCACACTAAACCGGTCCACTACAACAGGGCTGGAATGAGGCATTTCAAGATGAAAGTGAATGAAAAAGATTCAGATGTAGTCAAAATCAGCTTAAGAGTTAGAACTAGAATCATTACAATTCCATGCATTAATTTGTAAAATTTCTAACCATGTCCAACTGAAAAAAGTTTTATATTTTAGCTACAAAGAACCACCCGAAAACCTGTATTGTTCTCACACTGCTTGAAAAGGCCAAAGGCACCTCCTTCCCCATGCCCAGATGTTTTTTCTCATTATTATTATTTTTACCCCACTCAAAATAATTTGTAATTCTCTCATGTGCTTTCATGCTATGTCTCTTCTGTCCAACAATCTACTGGGTGTTGCACATAGATAGCTCCGCAGCCCAAACTATGGGAGCTAGAAAATTTAAATATATATATTTGGAATCCTTGTTAAATTTTGATTCTATTCAATCCCAGTTTGTTGTTTCTGATGTCGTACGATGTTAAAAACCTACGTTTATTGATCGCATTCGTGTAATTATGTATTGAGAAGCTTACGATGCCAGAGTTGAATTCCTGACGCATTCATGGATCAGGAATTCAACTCTGGAATTCAACTCTGGAAAACCCCAAAAACGCAAAACTTCACAGCAGCTCATCAACAAATGCTCAAAGGAAAAAAGAAATCACTCGTTTGCTATGTTTATGAAGTGACACTATCTCAAGCCAATCCCTGTTGTGTCCTTACTCCTTAAAAAGAAAAAGTAAGACTAGTTCTTGTTCAATTCCAAAGCCTCCAAATTCATGATGAGCCACATTATTATGTGCCACTTGGGAGAGAAGTTAAGAATGAAAACATTTTCAAATATGGCATGCCATTAAAAAATGAATGTATTGTACCCAGAATTAATTTTAAAAATCAAGAAGCACAAGGAATCATCAGTAAGGACAATGAAAGTTTGGATGTAAGTTTGAGATCAGCTGGTCCATTTCCGTCACAACAGGGGGCTGGTGACTAATTGTTTTCCTTTTACTTGACATGAAAATGGGCAACTACCCAAGGACTTGCCAGCCCACAGTTTTGCTAAAAATCACATTTTTATAGCCCTCTTACGACATTCGCAGACGATTCCGAGCAGACCCGCCCGTTCTCACCTGAGCGACAGGACCCGGTGAGAGGACCGGGCGAGTTCCTTCATGCCCGGGATCTGATAGAGCACGACCAGGTAGGCTGGGTCTTGTTCGTGGAGGTAGATGGCGATCCCGATCAGGACGGGGATCGCGATCACGATCACCTTCCCGATGGTCCCGCATTTCCCCATCCTCTTTGGCTGGCCCCACCCATCACATTCGCGCCATGCCTGCGTGGAACCCACATCCGTGTCATGCATTTTTCATGCTTACATTCCTATGGCAGCTTAGAGGGAATTGAGTAATAAATCAAAGCACAAGTTGTGGCATCTCTTCCTTTGGCAACCAAGGTTATCAAGATAACCAGAAATGTACACAAGTGAAACTCATGCATGTTCACATGTGCGGAATGAATTTCCCACTGAAACCTCATTGAAATGCTAGCCATGATCGAATTCATGTTCAAAGGAGCGTTTATCAGACAGACATGACACTTTTCTAAATGAAATTACTCCCATCGGGAAACATATGCCAGGAGGATAAGAACTGTGAAGTCAACCCAGAATCACTTTAAACCATATTATTTTCTTTCAATTATTGACAATCTGACTCAAGTGCAACTATGCACTTCTCGGAAAATTTCTGGAAACCCAAGAAAATGTGTCGTTTTCACAAGACAATTACTATTGAAGGACTTTAAACAATCCACTTTAAAAAACAAACCTCTCATCTTCCACTTGCCAATATAAACTCCTAAATTCTTTTTTTTTTCAGATCATAAAAAGGTTATTTTAAAAATGATAGCTGAAACAAAAGATATTTTCCTTTGGCATACTCCCAATGTCTCTCGAGGATCTGGTGGAGAGTGAACAGCTAGCTGGTCCGTGGTGCTGCGCCCTTCACGAAAGCCGCACTGCTCCTCTTGGATAGCATCACCCACGAATGCCCGAGTTCTCTGCACCTGCATCTTGGAATAGACTTTACCAGGTATGCGGAGGAGAATGTAGGCTACCTTCTTGGCAGTGACAGCCTCGCGCACCACCAGGGCGTTCACTTGGCGTTACCGTGAGCCACTCCGATGCGCTTCTCCCCACACACTCTTGCTGCCGCCGCCGAAACACCAGACCTAAATAGAGTCCATTCGGTTCCTACATATGACGTCTCGGGAGGCAGTTGGGAGTAGATCTCCCTCGCAAGTTTTCCCATCTCACTCGTCTTTCAACGCGTGCGGTTCTCTGCCTCGTTCTGAGATTCGCTCGTATCCGAAGTTTGCTGACCACTATCGGTGCTCATGATGATCGGTGCTCAGTTCTGCCCAACGCCACACCCTCGTATCCGTCACAAGGCCCCACAAGTCCGCCGAAACGAGCACGTATTCGATCAGCGAATGCTCGCATACAGTACCAGTCCGACTATCAGACCCCCTGTGCCAGGAAAAACTTTTGGATACCTTTGTGCTGGAAGAAGGTGTTGGTGATGGTCAGGCCATTGCCAGCACAGAAGTCCAGCGACTTTCTGGCACTCCCGTTCAGCGTGGCTTCCCCAAATCGACCGATCACACCACTCCATGTAGCATCGTCTACCCCAACTCTTGAATTAAAGTCCCCCATTAGCACAACGCGGTCGCCGTTCGGAATCCTTTCTAAGGTTCCATCCACCTCCTCCACAAACGCATCGTAATCTGACTCGCTGTTCGGCCCGTAGACCTGAACGACGGCCAAGACTCTGACTTGCTCCAGTCTGAGGCGGATCAGAGCGACACGCTCGCTGACTGGGCTCCATTCGATGACGCTTTCAGCCAGTTGGGGACTAATGAGTATCCCCACTCTGGCCTGAGCAAACACGGTCGAATCGACTCCGCTCCAGTAGAGGGTCCATCCGTGGTCAAGATAAATGGAACCGGTGCCTTTCCTCTTGTTTGAAGCTAGGCCAACTATATCTAGTCGTCTCCTCCTAGTCTCCTCCACGAGTTCAGGCTCCTTACCGCCGAGAATTAGAACGTTCCAAGTCCCGATGTTCGGAGTCCATTGCCAACGTCGTTTACCGTTCGATTCCGCTTCTGGTCTCCCCTTGAGGCATCGTGCTGAGAATACGCTATGGGGCATCGTGCCGAGAGTACGCTATGGGGCATCGTGCCGAGAGTACGCTATGGGGCATCGTGCTGAGAGTACGCTATGGCCGGTGGCAAGCCGACCGATAGGCCTGGATGTAGCATGACGGTGTCCAACGCACCCAGAGACATCGGATTGCCCGGCCCCAGTAGCCAACTAATCAATAGTCACCGTGGGCGCACAGTGACTATCGCAGTCCTGATTATCCTGGGCGACGACTGAGTCAGTATCGAGTACCCGGGCCGAACTCATCATGCTGGATTTGGTTCGTCTTGGTCACCCTCAACGTAAGCCCCTATAACATGGTTGGACCTGAGATATTACAGCCTTCCGTGGACAAAAGTTCATCTTAAACTTGGAATTTTCACATTTTCGGTAATCTTTGGTCGAGTATTTTTCAATGTGGTGGATCTCGAGATATATCCAACGATATATAATTGGGTGTGTCTTTTTCAAAGAAAGGAAGGGAAACAAATTCCAAGGGTTGCGTAATTAAAATTGTACTGTTTTGGTGGAGTGGCTGAATACAGTCGTGTAATATAACACTAGAAGGTTTCAGAACTGTGTACAATGTCATGAGGACATCGTCTAGATACCCCGCCGAACCAGCAAGGAAACATAAAAACTTAAAAAGTTTCATTTCATTTCATTATTTTTTATTTTGTCAACTCTGAAATCTCTCGGCACACTTAATCCATACTGTGCGGCACACCAGTGTGCCATGGCACACCCTTTGGGAAACACTGATCTAGTTAACGGACGATCAGGTTCAGTGTATCTGTTAGCTCTGCATCGAAGAATCTGGAGACTGTGCCTGTCCAATTATGGATACCCTAACATTGATATGTTCGCTATCCAGGACAAAACTAATATCAATACCTTACACGATGCATATGCTCACTCCCACAAGTATGAGATTTACATTTTCCCCATGATTTGTGCACTATTATCCATTCAGTTACGCATCAAGAAAGGAAAAGCTGATTTCCAAAGGAGTTTTTTTATTATTTTCTGGCAGAGACCTGTATGTAAGAAACTCTTCATGCAGCTGTTACATCACTGCATCCCCGGTCTATCAAAAGCCAGATAAGTTGAGAGTAGATACAGAGATAAAATATCTGACACAAGATTCCCGAACCCGAACGTATGTGAGAAGTGCCAGTTGGGTTGCTCGTGTGAACATGAAGAAAGCTTCAAAATGCCAGCTCCTGAGGGATATTACTTATGGAGAGCATTGTGAAACTTTAGTTAGTTAGAATCCCCTAACTTTTTTGCATGGCCGCCAAGAAACTTTGCATTGTTGGATTGACTGGAAGTGGGAAATCCACCACTGGAAATGTATTACTTGGAGAGGACCCGAATAGTGCCAAACATTTCAAAACAAGTGACGAAGCTAGAGCCTGTACCGAAGCCATCAAATGTCTCACTGGAAAATGGCTGGGAAACGGAGTCGATGTCGATGTCTTCGATACGCCAGGGTACAGCAATCCTAAAGACCGTCAGAGCACCGACCTGGCCTTCATGAGGAAATTTGCTGAAGTTTTTCAAAAGGAGAAAGGGATGGACGTTTTCATCTGGGTCAAGGACAGTGGGAACCCTAGATTTACCAAGTTTGAGGCTGAGTACTTCGACTTATTCTATAATACATTCAAGGAGAGCTTCATCACAAACTTGGTGATCGTGATCAGCAAGTGGAAATACGAAGGAAGCATGGAGGAATTGCCTGAAAGCAGATCAAATAAGACGGCGGTACTAATGAGAGAAATCAATGATTTCCTTGCTGACCGATATAAAAGTCCACGCTTGACAATTCCAATGGCAGCTATTGATGCATGTTACGATCGTGGCAACTTGAGAAAGACTATGATATTTCAGAGGGAAATTGATGAACTCTGGAAGGCATGCAAGGACTTCAACGGCTTATCTATGGAGGACGTCACGGAAGCTCTTTCGAGAACAACTCCACCACAGCCCAAACGTAATTGCAATATATTTTGAGGGAGTACTTCGAAAGTTCTGAAGAGCGGCACGCAGAGACAGTGTTGTGAAAAAAGAAATGTAAGTAACAAAACTTACTGATAACAGCAAGTAAACATTTTTTAGATACATTGATTTCATATTGTTCCGTTCTATTTCAGGTGTCTCTTTCTGAGAGGAACGTTTCCTTACTTTTGAATTACTGTGAATCAATAAATCAAACAATATGCTGGTTGATCTCACATCATTTTTTCTCGCTTTCTTCCTTCTTTCCTTAAATTGGTTATACTCATAAAATGTCGTCCTGCTTCTTGAAGGGTGTGAATGCAATTGGGAATTGCTCGAGGACAATTTGGAGTCAGCAAGAGATTTCGCGTTAAACTGGAGGTGCAAATGATCCAAGGTAGGAAGCGTGAGTGGTTCAGTAACTGGTTGACGGGAAGAGAGCAACGAGTACTGGTGAACGGGGAAGCGTCGACGGAGGTCAGGATTGCAAGCGGTGTCCCTCTGGGCTTGGTCCTGTTTTTGGTCTACTTGAACGATTTGGATCTAGGCGCAGAGGGTAAGATGAATAAGTTTGCCGACGACACCAAAGTAGGTTTTTCCTTACGGGGGGAGGCGATGTGGCTAGAGCCGAGAGAGGTTTGAGTCTGTTGGATAAGTGGAGCAAGAAATTGCTTGTGAGCTTCAATAAAAGTAAGTGCAAAGTTCTCCACGTCGATCGAAAAAACTGTGGGCCTCTGGACGCTTTTGGTGAGGATCAGCTCCGGAAAAACAAACAGAAAGATATATTTAGGAGTTTCTATCGAAGAAGGCCCCAAGTTTTTCTCGCACGCGCAAGCGACAGTGGTCGAAATGCAAAAGGATTCTTGGATTCATTTCTTGCTCAGTTGCAAGTAGGATATCGCGCGTTATTCTTCCGTTGTTTGCAGCGCTGTTAAGACCCCTGTTGGATTAATGCATCACGTTGTGGAGGTCTACAAATGAGGGTGAATTATCGCTCTCGAGGGGGCGCCAGAGAGCGCCACAGGAATAGCAAATAGGGTGGGGGACTTCTGTAGTGACTTCTGAAGTGACTTCTGAAGTGGGACTTCTGAAGAAGTGCACCTAGAAATGGTCGGACTGTACTCGCTCAAGAGAAGGTTAAGAAGGGGCGATCTCATCCGGAATTTCAAAATAATGAAAGGATTAGATCATGTAGAACGTGCTGAACTCAAGTAGCATAATGCGCCTCTGATCGAGACAGAACTTCTTTACTTCCACTATATTTGTAATTGTACTAAGTATTATTCATGTACTATACATTTATGAAATGGCACATTGAAACCCCGAATTAAAAAAAAATTTTAACTGGCTGCAAAAACTCATACCTGTAGGCCCGCCCAAGTTAGAGAAAGCTTGCTGCTCTAACGGTTAAAATGTATCAAACCGGAACATGGATGTCATGAAAATTCTGCAATTACACATTCGAATTTGTTCACATTGGTAAATATGTTATGGGTCTTTGGCGGGAAGAGATTGGGTCCAAGTCTTTATCCTAATGTTCTGACTCATGACACACCCTCCAGCATTTATTTGCTTCTCCTGTGTGGACTGTATGGAAATGTTATGAGCCCCTCACCAACGACAGGAAATATTTACTTAGTTTTCTGCCCTCAAGTGCCGAAAGCGGAAGCAAATATTTTCTAAATGCGTCAAGGTAGCCTTATCAAGGCGTTCCCATATAGATAATACCATTATCAGGCGCGGAATCTTGAACAAGTGAATCCGGAAAGATTTTTAGGACCAAAAAATATGCCCTGGGAGCGTGGACGACTAAATTAAGGAATTCCTTGAATTCATTTATCCCAGCACTATGTAAAAGTGTGTTTCTCTGAAGCAAAAAGGACTTATTTGAAAACATCCACCTTAAAAAACATGCACTCCCAGGGGATACATCTTTCAAGTGAAAATTTTCTTAAGATTATCATATCATTAGGCACGTTTATACTCATTTTCAACTTTCAGTGTCTCTTCCTTTGACTGAAACAAAAAAGGTTATGTAAAACGTATCCATGAAAATGTGCCCCCAGGGCAATAAATGAAAATGGAAATTTTCCTTGAAATCAGCATTTCAATCGGCACGTTCTTGTCCCTCTTCAGCTTACTACGTCCTTCCGTTTGGCTGAAGCAAAAGTAATTCTTTTAAAACTGAATGAATACGTCCTGAGGGCATAGGGTAAGTGCTGCGAATGTCACCACTGGGGGTTATCTAGGCACTTTGCAATCGTCAACATTCTGCTTTCACTACTAGTCCCCTGGGCACTGGTACATAAGTATGCTCAAATGGTAATACAAACGTTGTAAACATGCGCTTGGAACATCCATATTTCCTTTTGTAGTTTTCTCGCAGTTGGCACTCTCTCTAAGCGCACATGGAAAATCCTCCGAAATCATGTGACTTTGCAAAGCTTTTGCACATTCTGTTTTTCTCTTCCACATTAGGCAGTGTTTTATCAGGTCTTTGCATTCATT
This sequence comes from Darwinula stevensoni, assembly GCA_905338385.1. Taxonomy (NCBI): domain Eukaryota; kingdom Metazoa; phylum Arthropoda; class Ostracoda; order Podocopida; family Darwinulidae; genus Darwinula; species Darwinula stevensoni. The sequence goes on along the minus strand of CAJPEV010002524.1, from coordinate 25,663 downwards.
TTTCGATCCGTTGTAAATAACAATAAGTGTGCCAAGACTCCCGATAGGGTGTTGCCGTCTACACCAGCAAGTGTGCCGAGATTGCCAGCATCTGAACCAACTTCACCTTTAACCCATGCCCTTGGAAACGAAAGGCCTAGGGCACTCGAGGATCGCGGTAAAAGAAGGTTCATTATAAAGGTATCAATAGACACAATATGAACTAGGAAGATCCATTACGAAAACCAGCAAGCAAAGTGGAAGTGCAGAATTTGATTAGACTGCCGACATTCGCAGCACTCACCCTATACTTACGAAGTCGGATTTGATCTGAACATCACACCCAAATAGCTACCATATCATTAGGCACGTTCAGACTCATTTTTAACATTCGATGTCTCTCCCGTTTGCAGAGTGTTAGGCATAACTACCAGGATAGTTCTTTGGATCTTAATCGATTGTCTACTTTTCTCGAATAAGCGATGTCCTTAACATAGCTCACAAGAAAAAGTCCTCTTTGGTTAATTCAGGTGATCTTGGTGGCCATGGAATGAACCTGCTTTGTCCAATCCACAGATCTGTTTTCTTTTCCATGCCTTCGCTTGCAAAAATGTGGAATTGGAACATCTTAGAAAAGTATACTTTTATTTTACTTGAACCCATCCCTCTGGAATTTGTTATTATTAAATGGGGCTATGTCAAGGACAAAGTCAACATCTCTTGAGTAAGCAATCTTCAATCTGATCTGAAGAACAGAATTGATGCAGTTATCCAGACTGTTATATATGACACTGCGTAAGTTGCGATAAGAGCTTGAACGTCGTTTGGACGTCCACAGAGCTACAAATAGTGCCCATGTGGAATTGCAATAGCAGGTTGAAAAATGTTTTAGTTGCACTTCATTTTACTGTTTTTATTTTTTTATTTCACTCATAATTTAGGGAGATAATAATTTTTGAAATGTTTCCATACCTTTTGGGACACCCAGTATATTTTCCCATTTCTTAATCCACTTACAAAACGTTTGAAAGATGTTATGGTAGCTGTCACCGTTGACAAATTTTGTGAAACTGCCCTCGAAGCTTCTGCACACTTTCTGATAGTTATTTTCATTAATCTCATGGAATGCATTTGTGCCATCAAACAGCTAAATGTACACCTCCTTTTGCACCACCCTGTATATTCCCTCAATGCATATTATTTTTTTGCAAAAGAATTCGTAGGTTAATTTACCGCTACATGAAACCAGGAATATATGGAAAGCTAAAGGAGGTTGCCCAATATAATGTGATTGTGGCCCTTAAACCGGTTAGGTTTAATTAGTCATTTGGAAATCATTTCATCATAAATATTCCAGAAAATATATAGTATGACAATGTCCGCCCTCGTACGGGGAACATGACGATCACAACTGGGTTTGCGAGATTTTGGAACAACGCCAATGGGGCGACATCTGAACTGTGACAGTTCAGATGTCGCCCCATGTGAGCTCCACTTGTTTGGACCTTAAAAAAAATTGTCTAGGTAGAAATTCAAAACGGATGCTGAGGTGCAGATTTGTGTCGTCCGTTGGCTCCAACCCCAACCTTAATCATTTTTGCAAAAGGCATACTACTCTACCCCACCGATAGGAGAAGTGTACACGTGTGAAGAGGGAATGAAAGAATTGGAAAGCAGTCAACCTTTCATGAATATGTCTCTTGCTGTGGTTTTTGTGAACTCCCGGAATAACTGTGCCCAAATGGTAAAATGTCCGTAATATTTTATCAGAAGGAGGTAATGTCGAAGAAGCATACCTCCATAATCAGGTTCGACTTTCTTCGCTAAGGTATGTTTTAGATGAGAATCCACTGAGAGACGTTCACCTTCAAGCGGGGTTTACAATAAGTCTGCTTTGTTTCTAAATGGATAGATACTGTTACAAAGAAGTACTCCACAGAAATTTCGGAGACGCTCCCGCCCTGGAAAAAGAGAAGTGTGAGATTTGATTTCACGAGCTGAAATATCCCCTGTGAAGGTCTGAGAAAAGTCCTTCATACTTTCCAACTTCCAAAGAAAGAACAACACAGGCGATTCCTTCACAGGAGTCGTCCAATAGTTTCATTAGGTTTTCAATTTTATTTTCAATAATATTTGGAGACAGCAGTGACTCCAACCAACAGTAACCCTTGCATTTAACAATTTATTTCTTTTTTTGTGAAAGAGTTCGCATGAACTCAATTGCAAATGCAAGGATTGAGGAAGGAAGATAAACCGACAAACTGAGTTTCATGATTTACTCATTGGGATTAATTCTACTGCAGAGTTACAAAAGACCAAGAAAGAGAGTTTTAGGAGTTGCAGAAGTGAAAGAAGAATTGTCCTCAAAGCTTTTCCCTCTCACCAATCAACAAGTTTTTAAAAACGTCATAGATATGTCATCTGATATTAGGGTCTCTTTTTCCTGCGTGTCCAGGACCTCATACATATGACGTCTTTTTCCATCTTAGATAACGCCGCATGTCTTTGGAGTATGCCAAGCCCATTTTGCTTCATGAGGTACCTTGATATCATGTACGGGCATGCTATTGAAGGCCTTAATAATCTTCCACAGTGAATCAAGTTGTATCGAAAATGCCTCGGTCTCTGTCGGGTTGCAATGATCGTGGAGTGCATCAACAAACGCCATTGGAATAGTCATGCGAGAACTTTCTTGTTTGTCGCCGAAGAAATCGTTGATTTGTCTTTTGGTGTCTTCCAATTCTGTGCCACTGCGTTTTCGTAGTTTTTCTGTGCTCTCATCGAATCTCCACTTGCTGAAGACTATTACCAAGTTTTTCATGAAGTTTGGACCGAATACTTTGTTGAGGATATCAAAGAACTCGGATTCCATGTTGGTAACTCTAGGGTTCCCGGAATCCCATACCCAGACAATTGCGTCCATTCGACCTTCCTCTTTAATAGTATCAACCAATTTCTTCGTGAAGCTTGTATTTTTATCTTGTGGGTTTCCATACCCAGGTGTATCGAACACTTCGATGGGATCTTTCTCTTTTGGCCAGTTGCCTTTCTTAGGCTTGGTGAACTCGGTGCAGCCCATAACATTGCCACTAGTTTTGAAACCATTTCCATCATTCGGCTCCATTCCGAGAAATACATTCCCGAGACTGGATTTTCCACTTCCAATCACTCCAACAATGCAAATTTTCCTCGGTATTGGGTCGATGGAAGCCATGGGACGAAATTACGTTTCGATGCTTCCCTGCGCAATGAAATGACTCACTTCACTCTACCCCCGATAGTCCAAAGGAAACGTCAACTTTTTCTTCCTAGTTCACTAGCAATAAGCATCCTGGCACCTGTTGCATACGACTGAGTTTTAAGACTTCGAGTGGAATCCGTATCTACCCACAGCCTATCTCACTTCTGATAAATCTACGAAGCAGTGATGCAACGGATATATCAAGAGCTCCATGATTTTATTCAAATATTTATGTTGCTAGTAGAAGCAATATTTCATATGTATGACATGGATTAGTTCTCTATTCGTATTGTACTTATATGCGGTTTTTAGGAGAAAAAAAATTATTCACACATACACCTCCTGGGTGCATATTTTTCATGGAGACGTTTTGGAAAAAGTTTTTCGCTCCAGCGAATCAGACAGAAGCACAAGAGGAGGTGAAACTTGCCCATAAATACCTGTTGTGAGGTTCAGATCGGTAAAACTCCATGTTCTAAGTTCATACCCTCCAAACTTTATACAGTAGAACTCGGTTATAATAATACATTGGTTATAACGACGAAGAGCGCCAGGTTCCGGCGTAGAGCCCATTAGGAACGTGGCATTCTACTTCAGTTATAGCGCGAACCTCGGTGGACGCAAATAAAGATCTTTGTGTAGTATTTAGGAGGTTGGCCTTGGTTGTGTTGGTTTCCATCCCCCCTTTGAGTGGCCTTCTTATCCATGTTCTAAGTTGTTACCTTAAGCCATTTCAATTTATCTTTTATATTAATATTTTAGAACTAAACTTTTCTTTTTGTAAAAATCATCCTGAGAGTTTTAAATAAATATTGAAAGGCATAGAGAGGGACTGACCTTTAATTAAACCACGCCTCAGCATAAGTGAGATTCCAATGACACCTGGTATGGGCCACCCGCATGGGTTGGGTGGGTAGGCGTCAAAACTGCCGCAGTCCGTAGGATAAGTTCAGTTGATTTTCCTTGTTTTCAAGTTCACTTCCTGAGTATAAGTTGTTTAAATATAGCATCTAGATTTCGTATAGAGATCCCAGTTTTTAAGAGAAGTCAGGATGTGAGAGAGTATCTGCAGGTGGTTAGGAAAATTAGTGGTCTAAATGGACTGGATGAGAAACAAATGAAATCTTAACTTCATATGATCTTGAAATTGATCAGGTTGAAATAGCAGGTGAAGTATTTGTTCAAAACTGCTGGGTTTGTTCTAACTTAGCCATTCTCTTGATCCTTGGGATGGATTTTCTTGAGAAATCCGAATTTGTGTTAGAACCTAGGACTCGGTCCATTTCTCATCCGTGTACTGGGAGTCTGATTTATTATTTGTCTTCTGAGACTTCAGCTCATCCAGTTTCTATTTTAAAAGATACTGAGGTCCCAGCGGGATGTGAAGCTTGTATTGTGGGTCAAGTGTCTCAATTTGAGCCGGGTTGTACGGGTATGATTGATCATTTGCTAGGAACTCCTCCTGTTCGTGTTGCTAGAAGTATCAATGTGCTGATTCATGATAGGTGTACGTTGGTTCGAGTTATCAACTTCATCCAGGGATCTATGTTACTTCACAAAGGACAGAATAATGCTCCGTTTGAGAGGATTATTCAATCTGAGAAAGGGGACTCCATCCTAGGACTATCCTAGGACTCCATTATAGGCATGAAGCTGTGTTTAGTGCAAAAGAGCAACTGGAAGTGGGTAGGTCTTTAGACCATTCGCGGTTTAATGTTGATGAGACCATTCTTACTCCAGAACAGAGACAAGTTGTATGGTCTTTCTTAGAGAACAATGCCTCCTCCACCCTAACTAGCCTCGCCACTAAATCATTCCTCTGTACCTCGCCCACCTCCTTCCTGATCCCTCTTATCTCCTCCTCCACGATAATGAGCCTTCCCGATAGCTCTCCTAGTCGCTCCTCCAAGCTACAAACTCTGCATACCTGACATACCTCTCGTTCACTAGTCCCACCTACCCAATCCCCGCAACGAACGCATCAACACATCCTAGGCATCTTACTTAATGTTATCATAATAATAGAGCTCTGAACCGTAGTAATACCAGAAATGTAACAGCTTCACATCAATTGAAGCGGAAGGTCAATCACGTTGGGAATTGAGTGAGTACTAAATGTATTTTCTATAGGGCCAATTTTAGGGGGATTCTTTCTCACCCTGAAAGGTGAGAAAGAATCTCCACAGGTTGTGTATGGGACACACACATACACATAGACACACACATAGCTTTCCGTATATTTTCATTTGACTGAAAGCAAAAAATTTATTTGAAAACTCCTCCCTCCCTCCCCCCCCAAAAATTCCTTCAAAGAATTTTTCTTCAAAGTGAAATTTTTAGAGAAAATTTACACATATCAGTAGGCACGTCCATGCTCATTTTTAGCTTTACTTGTCCCTCTCATTGAAGAAAAAAAATTAATTCGGAAACTCCTTTCTGAATATATGTGACCCAAGGGCATATAACTGAAATTTGAATTTTTCTGGAAATCAACAGATCAAAAGGCATTCTCATGTCACTATCCAGTTTTCCAAGCTGAAGTAGAAGATACTTTTTCAAAATGTCCTGCTAAACAATTACGCCCCAAGGGCATTTACCTTCAAAGTAGAATTGTTTCCTGAACTTTGCATCCCAATAGAAATTTCTGTACCAAGTTGGAAATTGTTAACCTCTGTAGTACATGGTTACAATTAGGGTCAGTCACTCAGTCTCTTGGGGACTCATTCAAGATCGTCTATAGAGAGTATATTAGATGAACTTCAAACGCAAGAGCGAAGAGTAGGGAACACATGTCGCGATTTCCAATATTTCTTCTGAAGCTAATTGTTTTTTGCAATATTTTGAATAATACAAAAATGGGTTTCAAGAGTTTATGAGATTTTAAAATTAGTGAACATTTGAAACTAAGTTAGGTTATCGCTGAATGAGACTTATTTCTAAGCAAAACATTTAATTTAATTTAGGTGCCTCATGCGAAAAAGCAACATGTCTGGCGGCATGTAAGATGAAGCCATCGAGAAGCACCACATCCTGTGAGACAACATCAATACATATTCGAGGAGGAAATGGTGTTCGAATGACTCACCTGTTTTCCCTTCCACGAAACGTTCACACTTTCAATAGCTTCGGAACCTGCTGGATGTCGCTCGTTTAAATTCCTTATTTAGCTGATGTCTTCCTGTTTCCAAATTCACCTTCTATCATGGGATATAGCTAAAGTCTCCTCAACTTGTACCCTCGATTTATAATTTTGATCCTTCCCCATCCCAACTCGGATCTTTCTAGAAGCGGGTCCATCGGCTCCTAAAAGGACGTCTGAGGTGACTTTCTTATCGTTCGAAGAGTTCATTGTGGGAATCGAAGCATACGCAGCACCGCCCACCTCGACCTATTCGCTCGTCACTAACATGTTTCTCGTTTCTATGGCATTTCTGTCAATAAGACACTTCTTATAAAAGTCATTAGAGTGTAGCAAGTTGGAGAGGTCCGACATCTATTGCCTTTTGGAAGCCTGAATGTAAAATATGCATCCTTTTCATGAATGGCATTTGGGTATATGGGGACTCATCAGAAACTTTGACGAGTGGGAGCACAAGGAAAATTCCCATGGGGAATAGTGGAGTGTGATTACAATATACCATGAAGTTGGTTTGGTTCAGAAGTTATTCTTCAGCAGTGCCTGTTTTTCACATATAACATGACCCCTCAGCCCTTCCGAGCCTATCCTCACGCAGTGTCGAATCCCTGGAATCGGAAATCCCTATCCATGATGCCCGAGCTCCCCAAGTCTCAGTGTGAATCCAATAACATCGTAACCGATTCATTGCACTGGACTTCGCAGTTCTTCCATTTTGTTACGCAATGCTAAGCGCACTCATGTAGAAACAATTATCGTATCCTTTATGAAAAAAACTATAGGATTCTTATTTTTAAAAATATCCAATGGGAATTCTATAAGATTTTTACGCCTAAGAAATCTAATGGGATTCCTATTGGGTGTAATAGGTCTGACACACTTAGAGGTGGTTGCCATAAATGGAGGGAAGGGCGGCAGGAAAACCTTCAGAGTACTTAAATCATATCCCTTCATGATTCAAAATGTGATTGCAATCAAAGTCTTGTATGATACCCTTCCAATAAGGGCATTAGTCGGCTGAAACAGAAATGTAACTTTTGTAGCCATTTTTCAACAAATTAGGTGAAAGCTGGGGCGAAGGTGGAAAATCCAGATGCAGAGCTGGATGTCAGCAGGTATGCAGCCAAATGTAAAGAATGCAAATGCGAGGGGTATATCCTCATATTTAGAATCAGTTACGCAGAGAATCGCAGGAAAATTTCGCCAAATGGTTGCAACTAGATTTTGTCAACTGGAATGATTCCAATTGCAATTTTTTCTTGGGATGAAAGATATGCTGCAGTTGTATTCTAATACGAGAACCATTTGCAGTCATTCCATTTTGCCCTTATTATCTGCCAAATGCTTTTCCTTGAGTATCCTTGGAATTTTTCCATGACTAGTTCTATGGAGGGGGAAAAGAAGAAGCAAATACTCATTGGCTTAACTCAGCTGCCATGCCTTTGTAGGCGTTCAGAAACAAACGGACAATATGTATTGTCCATATCAAGAAAAGAACTTTCCAGAGCCTTTCACTAGCTCAAACCGGAGGACCTCGGTTGTGAAGGAACCAAGGTCCGTGAGTTAACCCTTTCACGCACGGTGTCCCAATATAGTGGACGGCAACATTTTGGGCAATGATGATGGATTTTTAGATATGGTACACATACCTCCAAACTTTTTGGCGTATGCAGTCAACTGAAGGGCACGTAATCTCTGCAGTGTTGCTTTCTAACGACAAAACATTCGACTACTACTACGGCAGAATACCTCCTTAAACGTCAAACCCAAGAATGTATATAATGTATATTTTTCATTTTGCCCGAAAAATTCATACATGAAGGGTTAAACCCGTAGCAATCCTGAACGGGCCGAGCGACAATTGTTTGCGCGGGTATGACAGCTAAATAGGCCGAACGCTTCGAGATATTAACTGGGTTTTTTTTCAGAACAAGTCTCCCTTATCATCTGAGGATGTGTTCTTGCGATGTGAAATATTCAGATCAGCCTCACGAAAGGGGAAGGGGGCTACTTTCAAGGAAAGTCGGATATTCGCTCTCGTCTTGCCATCTTCAGGATGAACGAGGAGACGAGAGTGTGCGTGTTTATCGTTAGGTGACGGGGGCATCGTTCATCGCAGTCCCTTCCCTCTGCCGCTGTGAATCCAGGGAATTAATGTGTTTATAATGAAACTAGTCGAAAGCCCGCGAACACACTGGGTGATTAAACGATGAATTTCGATTTCGTTTACAGAATGACGATTGCTGGAAATAATATTCCCCGATAGAAAATGATTAAAGTTGAACGCACTTGGTAACTGCCCCCAGGCCTAGGCAATGCCCAATGTCTTCTACTAGACCAAACCCGCGGCCCGCGGGATCCGCTTCGCTGGTAACAATGTTTCAACAGACATCAATAACTCAGGTTTAATTTGCAGTAAGAAAAAAATGTAATTAGCAGTAAGAGAAAATAAATTATTGAAGGGATAACGCTCGAAAATCAAAGTGCCACAGTTTCGATGAATAATAGGGGATGCCTCATGTCATCAGGGAACCCTCAACTGGATGTAAGGTACTTCTCAGTCATACCCGCCATTTAGCATTCAAATGAGGCACGTAGTTGACGTTTCGAACACCCAGGGATTAGATGAAAGGGATGATTTCGATTTAGAAAGGGGATGCGGATAAACTCTATTGGATCGATCTAACACGCGGATTTGGCGGGCAGCTCGGTTGGCAATCAAGTTTCTTGTTTGGTGCAGGCGAATACGCTATCTGAGGGTCATCCGCTTATATTGCCTTTCGGAACGCTGTGATTGTGGTGGATTGGACTACACACAGAATGTTGTTAGATATATATCACATGAAAATACTGTATGAATATTATACAGGGATATATGTTTCAACCGAAGGAGTTGAGGTATGAGTGCATAATATTAATGTGTTGATATAATACTTATGTTCTACGTGGACATTCTGGAGCAGGAACGTTCGACGCCTCGCCCAAGCCATTGCGTTTGCTGGCTGTGCTCCTACCTCCCCGTGCAAGTAATGGTAGCGGTCTTTAGCCGCGATTATTTTCTAATCCAACTGACCCATCATCCTACGATATAGGTTCACTTTCTCGCGCCTCCGGCCAAAACCTGGAAGGAATGCCGCTCGTTTGATCTGTCTCCATCCTGTCTTCCTTGAGGTTCGTTTGCTTTCATGAGGAAAACCTAAATGCACTGGTGAAACGGTTCGAGCGTCTAGCATCCAGGTGATTGAGTTATAATTTAGGGGGAATACATGGCATAAGTCTTTCTGTTCCAATGGTAATGGGAGCTCTCGCCCTTCCGTTAAAAAGGTCTACCCTCATTTTGGACATCATCACGCACGCCACCCCATGCGTGCTCAGGCTACAACCTCACTTTTAGCATAAAAATTAATTTTTCGTTTCTTATCTTTCTCCGTTAAAATATGCACCAACGCCTTCCACTCATCTAGAGCTTACGATTGACATATCACATGTACCGCTCGGTATGTAGACCACTTCCTATTTCCCTTTAGGGTAAATTTTTATTAGCAGTAAAATAAATTCAGTGAGTAATCAAATGTAAAGGACATCGTTCAGATCCAAGAGTCTGTGCAGTCCGATCCTAGAAAAAGTACTAAAGAAATGGCATATGGGGGAAGAAACGCATCAACTTTTTAATTAAATAATAAATGAACATATTACATGTTTTGTGCAAGCCGACAGAGGACGCCGGCTATTCTTATTTAGATAGATTGCACCCGCGTGCACGGGATCCACTTCGGGTTTAAGAAATTTTAAACAGATATGAATAATTACTGATTGGAATGACTTTCGAAGTGGACTACCCGTAGAATGTTGCAACAGATATATGACATGAAAATACTGTATGAATTATGTTACAGTTATATATGTTTCAGCCGAGAGAGTTGAGGCATGAGTGTGTCATATTAATGTGCTTATGTAATGGTTATGTTTTTCTTGGGCTTTCAAGAGCAGGGATGTTCGGCGCCCGCCCGGGCCCTTGCGTCTGCTAGCTAGGGTATATCCTTCCTACGCATGGACATTGTATTTGAGTCAGGTTTTCTATAGCCCTTCTGGTCTAGTCTTCGTTGTCTTGGTGAGGCCCGTCATCGCGCTGGCGCAGTTAATAGACCAGTTTTTTTTTCCTCCAGTTCGGTGAAAGCCCAAAGAGTGAGAAAGTCAACCTGTTTTGGGAAATGATGGGTCAATTGAGTTAGGAAGGGGTCGCTGCCTTTGGCCACGATTATTTTCTAATCCAACTGCTCCATCCTCCCCCAAATTAGGCTGACTTTCTCCCTCCTTCCGCCAAACACGGTAGGAATGCGGCTCTCTTCATGTACCTTCTTACTGTTTTCTCTGAGGTAAGTTAGTGCATATAGCAAAAGCGCAAAATCACTGCGTAAAGAAAGTTTGAGAGATTAGTTTTTCTTTGGGGCATATATCATGTGGACCAAAGGAAAGGGCGATGCCGAGACTGGACGGGAAAACATGGGACCAGGACTTGAACCCAGTCCTGCCGATTTACTTAATCCGGTGCGCTACCATAACACCACCGAGTCCAGGCATCTAGATATTTACCCTATCACTACGCATAAGAGCTTCTGTTCCAACGAAAAAGGCAGTCTCGCCCTCCGTTCAAAGTGACTACAAATTAAATTTACTACTTATTTTCTCATCTTTCGCAGCTGAAATATACACCAACGCAATATACACATGCACCATTCGACGGGTCGGAAGACTTTCCCTCATGGATAATTATTAATTAGCAGTAAGAAAATGCAATTAGCAATCAGATGTAAAGGGCATCGTTGAGGTCGAAGAGACTGCCTAGTCCGATCCAAGAAAGAGCACTAAAAAGACAGCATCAAAGAAATAAAGTAATTAACTTTTTAATTAATTTTAATCATTTAACACAATTTTTTTTGCAAGATTTTACACCACGGCAATCAATATGAGACCACTCTCACATTCAGACGATTTCTCCTTAATGGTTAGGTGATTCGGTAAACTGCGTATTATATATGTGGATACCACTGATATTATTATGAATCTGCCTTATTTGATCAGCGTAGGCAAGATGGTCGGCCTTGGTATCCGGAAGTTGAGAGGGATCGACATCAGTATGACTCTCACGCACCATTCGTTTTCTCCTACGATCGTCGGCGCGATTGCGTTATGCAGCTGCTTTCCTGTCGATAATTCTGTGCCACGAGGATGGAATGATTTTTCTCAGGAAAAAACACAGGAAATTCAAATGAAAAAAAAGAAACAAGTATATGCCCGTAAGAGCCCAGAGGGACAGAATTAAAACGTCATCAGGCAGACATGAGTATGCATAACATCCGCGCAATTTCAGTCGCAACGATATCCTACGTGGCAATATTATATTATTGGTAAGCTCACCCATTTGGTCAAATACGTCTAGTTCGGGTTGAGAGAGGGCACATTTTCAAACACAGCAATGTCGCCACGACAGCGGTTAATAGGGGGATTCTATCAATACATTGCCACAATGTTAAAATGAAACATATATCAATGTTGATTCGATCGTGTCCCATTGTGCCAACGTCGAATTCTCAACGTTTGGGAAAAACCTTCCCTTTTTTTTGTCCATCGGGCGCGCTAATATTTGACACTTCCTGGATATCCCTGGCCGGGATATCCAAACACTTTGAGGATGTCGACGTAAAACAACGCCGACGCCAAGGAAAGGGTTGAATAGAGCTCCAAAGTACTCTAATGAGTGTTGTCATTCCACGGAAGGGTCATTCCGAGTTTGTACCTTCCTTAACAACAGACGTTTCCGCGTTCACCTTGGAAGCATGGCGAGTAGGCCTCGTCTACTAAATAACGGTCTGGCGCGGGGATCAGTGCTGGTTCAACACTATTTAATACATATTTCAGCGACCTACTTGCCACCATGAGCAGGAAGTTCGGCTACGCTGACGATCTCGCGCTAGCGACTTAAGCTTCCACCGAAGAAAGGGTCCAAGACAACTTAGCGAGGGACCTAAAGGAACTCGAATAGTATTTGAAATACTGGCGACTCCGTCCAAAACAGAAAAAAACGGCGGCGACATAGTTCCATTTGAACGATGGCCGAGCCGACCAGAAGCGCGCCGTCACCTTCTGCGGCGAAAAATTGCAGCACGAGAAGTTCCCCATATGTCTTAGGGATGACGCTCGACAGAAGCCTCACGTTCCACGAACGGTTTCCGGAACGTCACAGCAAGGACAACGGCACGAGTAAGCCTCGTGCATGAGCTTGCAGGAGAGCGAATGCCACCGCCACGGCGCTGGTCTTCTCCGCGGCAGAATACTTCGCGCCGGTCTGGACCAGAAGCTCGCACGTGAAACTGGTGCATACCCGGTTGAACGCCGCGATGAGGACGATCACAGGCACATTGTGGAGTGCACCGCCGTCATGGCTTCCGGTCGTATCCAACATAGCACCGCCACAAATCCGCCGAAACATGGCAAGTGTGCACGAATATCGAAAGACCCTAGAAAATGCCGACCTTCCAATCGACCGCGGCACCACATGCCCACCGCCAAAACGTATTAATCATCCTTTGCGTTGTGATAAACAACAATGTGAAAATAAAAGTTCGGAAAATTCCGATTAAGACTGAGGAAATTAAGTTTCCGTCTAATACGCGGAAATGGGAATCCGGAAATCATGTCATATATTCTCGTGTAGGAAGGCTCTTTTTGCGGAGTATTTTTCTTTTTCGTTGATGTAGGTAATTTGTCTTCTCGGGAGATTTTCCAGGAGCTTATTCCCTAAAGCCATGCATTGCTCGATACGTCTTGGTGACATTAATTCCAGAATATTTCAAAATATTGCGTTTTTTCGAAAGTAAGAATAAATGTGCTATTACTACATCCCACTATTTAATGTATCTTTTTGGACGAAAATAACGTCTATTGCACTCGAAAGATATCGCCACTCGCTCCCACCCCTCCATCTCCTTTCTCAAAGAATAAGAGGAGGACCGGATGGGGGACTTGAAGGACATATTTAAGCATATTTCATTTTGTGGGGCTCTGGCACCCAGGATGATCTCCGTAAAATCGGGAGTTTTTTCAGAAGTAAGAAAATATTTTTTTCACGCGAGCTCTAATTCCTCTCTGAACAGATTCGATGGGAAGATACATTCTTTTTCAGGCTCCAATGAATTACAACCATCAAGTGAAAGAAGAATGAATGTTGACGGGAGAAAATTCAACCAGCAGACGGACGGCAAAACGGCATATCCAATGCATAGGTGACAGTGACCGGCTGGTGTAACTTTCTTTTCTCCCTCATATCACTCGTGGGAAGAAGAAGGCCCGAGGGCAGAGGTGGAATCGTGGAATGGAGCACCATGAAGGCATCTGACAGGACGAAGAGGAGATAATGATTTATTTCATGGTCCTCGAAGTTGTTTACATTTGCACGGAGACCCAAGAAAAATAAGAACTCGGCTCAGCCATGAAGAGAATTTCGCAATACAAACAACCTCTGTGCTTTCATGCAATGTTGACGTTCCTTGTCTTCTTGTTTTCAATATAATTAAAATCGTTGTACGCATTCGTGCCATACGGTAAATCAGGAGTCGGGCAAGTCAGCGATATTTTCCTGCATGGATGCAAGACAGAAAAAAACAGAGGGAATGGAAGAAGGAAGCGTTGCCTCCTGTGGCCCACGGCGAGGTGGCCTCCCATGCGCCCGTCTCGTGCCTGATGTTATCTCCGAAGCGGTAGGCTCCTCTGTAGTCTTCATGAATACCAGTATTTCTTCTTTATTGCGCCATGAAGAGCTTCCGAGAAATGAGAGAGCTGCACCTTCCTCGTCTATTTTCAAGGACGAGGGGGAATCCTTCAGCTTCATCTAAGCATATCAGCTTCATCCGTCTCATCTTACTGATCGTGTTAGTCGAATGCCCAGCTTTCCCCTCTCGTCTGGGCTTGTCCATATCCCCATAGTTGCCCCTAAATATCTCTTCTGAACTGAAGATGTGTTCATTCCTCGTGCACAGGTCGATATGTTTGCAATGGACCAATTACAAATAATTTAACATTTTCTCTCAAGGCAAACCTATAAACGAAAATTTAGAACAGGTTTCAGTCTCTTCCCATCCCATTCACAGGGAAGACCTGTCTTTTCTACGGAAATATTACGATGATGGAGTAGAAATAGTCACAGACAATTGACAATTGACAATATGACAATTGCAGCTTAGAGCTGGCAATAATGAAAATGAAAAAGAACATTTGGCCGAAAATAGCGGTACTTTGCCTCAAACCCTAACTCAATTACAGTACTGTAGATACAGTTTTTACATGAGTTCATAATTTCATTACACCCTGTACTACGTCGCATTCGAGAAGACTCTTTCTGCCCTGTTGAGATACTACGATGCATCGGAATGTTGTGACATCATGAGACCTTGAATGAGGGACTTGGACCCGCCCATCTCCTACGCAGTGTCTCTTGTCAGTGCAAGAACTCTCTTACTAACAGCCCTTCATTCTTCGTCCTCTTGTTCGCCAGCCCTCATCTGTTTCTGTATCAGCACAAGGTACGACTGGAAAAATTTCTCTGAAGTGTCTCATAAATCTAGGAACTCCGTAAGGCTAGTCAGACAAGGCCCATTGATCAAGTCAGCATCATTAATTATAATGTTTGATTTGGCATCGATGAGTCTTTTTTAAACCTTCACATGTACTGTAGGGTAGGTGCTGTCACAAGGTATCCAAAGATATTCCTTGCAAATTTATGTGCGGGATGTAGAGCCAAGCCTTAGAGCCAAGACTAGAATTTCATCCCTTATGCTCCTGTCAGGACGCTGCATCATTCCATGAGAGGCTGAGCAAGCTTCATCTGTCCTGCAAAAGCCAACAGAACACGATAGTGATCAGTGCTGACAGGACACATCCAATTCTCAGCTTATGAATGCATGATTCGGTTCCCAAGTGGTTATATTTTTTGTTCGAGTGCACTCAGTTCAATACCGTACGAATGAAATGTCTTGATGCAACAGTATATTTTTTATTATTATAATTTATTTTTACCCTGAACATTTTGAATTATTCGTGTTGGGAGTAATATGGAACTGACAAAGAATGAGTAATTACGCCCGTTGGAAATGTGAATTATAAAGAATGGCGATCGCATAGAGTGCCAACAAAATTCCCGATTGGGTCCAGATATTTTGCTCATATTTTTTTTCATTTAGCAAGATAAAAGGCTATTGACTAAATAGGAGAGACTCTCGTACCACCTGAATTTTCAAATCGTGCGTCTAAATAAACCTGACTTTTCTTCTGAAAATTTTAAAATAATATATATGTTCTCTTTTTCGGCGACGCATCATAAGGGAGAGACACGTCACTGCTCGTTCTCAAATGTTCATTTCGCCTACCAGAGGCTTTATGGGTTAATATTGGGTCATTTGTCGTGTTGAAATACCATTCTGTTGAGAATTGCGAGCGTTATGTACTCTATTAACCTGAACTCATAAATTAACTCCCTCACTCATCAAAAGTAGCGGCCATCGTAAACTTGAGGAATGTTTGATTCGAGAATTGTTCCAGGGGCACACCGGGGAAGGTCTGAAATCCAGTCTTTTCAAATTTGGAAGCGGGGACGGGGTCATGTTTCGCACTGAAATTCACACATACAAGATTGCTTTTGAGACGAATTTTTGTGGGAATGGCTGCACCAATTCTAATGAAATTGGGCGTTTTAATGAGTGTTTAGAGCTCTAATCAGGGAAAAGCGTTGCGAGAGTTTTGGAGGGCAGTACGTGTCTGGCTTCGGAAATCTATGAACGTATTAGCACTTGCAGTAACTTGAAATGAAATTGATATCAGTCCACAATCGGATCTTGTTTCAATTGACTTTTTCCCCACAGCCAAGCCAAAAAGAGAAAACGATGACTAGTCCCGGCAAGACCTTCCTCCTCGTCGTGCTCCTCACTGCCGCGACAATGATGGAGAAAGCCGAATGCGGTTGCTTCGACGACTTGAACCGATGCACGGGATGGACAACCGCGGCGTCCGGCGTCCTTTGGCAGAGCTGTCACGATCACTGCCGGAGTCAGGGCCGGAACGGTGGGGATTGCGTGCAGGTGGACAACACCTGCTGGTTTTTGCCAGCCTCTGTCAAAGTTAGGCAATGTCAGTGCAACTGACAGCGCGGCCTCCAAGTCTCTTCTGCTGTGAATTTCTGTCGGTCGTTTTAAATAAAAATCTCGTTTTAAGATACTAGATGATATGACTTTTCTTTACGGGGTTTGCGTTTACGGTAAGATTTGAATGTTTTTAAAAGTGAAACAAGCGTTTCCTCCTCCATTCTGAGGCACTGAGTGCTATCCGAAATAAAAAAGCCCTGAAGGATTCGCGTAATATTTCTGATTGAAGGGAAATAAGTGGAAAAAATGGTAGGAAAGCCAAAGTATTAGCAGACTCACAAGATGGCGATGATAAAATAGAAGTAGGTCGAACTGAAAATAGTGAATGAACTGCTTCATCATAATTCTCCATCCCGCCTGGAATATATATTAACACTTTGCCTACTGCTCACGGAGATCTTCGACTTTGAGTCCTTTCGCGATTCCTAGGGGATCAAGGGTGGATTTTTAAACAGAGCACTATTCGATAAAACAGCTTTATTTACCGGATATAACATACATTTTCTCTGAAATAAAGCTGCATTATCGGATAGTGCTGTGTTCAAAAATCCACCCATAGCCTCGTAGGCAAGGAGCTTTAGTTGCCTCAGTTGCCTAATCTTAGGTACCTGAGGTTTAGGTCATAGCGCGCGGATCGACGGGGTAAAATGCCCTGGGTGCAATGTGTTAAATCCCCCTGAATCTCACGAGACCCAACGACACACATAAGGTCAGTATGCTATTATTAAGCACAGAGTGCGACATCAGCAAAATATAGAATTATGGTAAAATTTATTATTGGCGTACATTTTGTTGCAAACTCCTAAATTTTGAAAGGGTTTCCTACTTAGCACCCATTCTTCAATACATGTTTATTTCCATATTCTTACGCCATTAATAGTCTCTGAAACTGTTTTCTCCTAGTGAAAACTTTCATCCGGTGAAGTTCATTATTTCTTTAAACTACACTCTCATGCTTTGAGCGAACTGAAATAACGGAATCAGGAGTTCGCAGGCGGGCAAGTTTTCCCAAAATCTTGGCATTGGAGGGTCGGCGTGAAGTTCGAACGAATGATGACAAAAAAGAAAAGTTATAATACGAGCACGTACATACGGTAGTAATGAGGAGTGAAATGAAGGGTTGCACATAAAAAGTTGCAAGTTCTAGCACAGGGTTACACTGACCAATAAAGAATATATCTAAACACTCGAATTTCACAATGACAAATAAATGTTGCCATCTGCCTTACTTGTCATTCCAGCCACTAATTTTTGCAGCATCTCAGAAATGAAATCAACAATGTCCTTCAGTTGTAATAAATCATTCCAAGAAATTATTAGTGGTAGGGTATCCCCAGCTGGGAAAAACAAAATCGTGAGCTACATTCGAGGAAGAACTCCACATGGCCTCCTCTGTTTGGATAATGAATGTTGTCGTGTTCATAGTGTCTTCGCAAGACGGGGGATGGAATAGGGTCATAGGGAATGTTTGAGATGGGAGCCAAGAAGCCAAAACTGCAATGGAGCTTGGGAACTTTTCGGACGAACTCCTCCTTCCCTTGCTCAGGTTTTTCTAAAATTAAGCATACATTCTCATCCTCTGAATCAACACTTTTCACTTGTTTTGAAACTCTTACTGAAGAGAAGCAAAAAAATTGTTTTCCTTAATTTTCGCCTTCACCACATATTCTCTGTCGTTTTTCTTCGCCTTCTATGGATAACTGGATCGATTCCCTGCACGAATCTTCGATCTTCAGAATCCTTGCAGCTGTGAGCTAGGAGGCTCTTGGTTGTTTCCATTACCTCTGCCTTAGCGAGTCCTTCTTTCCGAGAAATAAGACTTCTTCCGTCATTTGTGATCTTGATGGAGCCTGCAGGAGAGGAGGATGCGTAGGAGGATATGCGCTTGCGCTCCATCGCTGGGGTCCTTGTTGGATGGTCTCGTCGATGAAACACCATCGTTGTATCCTGCCGATGCGAAGGAAGTAGAGGCATTTCCGTGAGAAGATACGTGTTGCGTTGCCCCTGATGGACGAGAGATATCTCGCCGGACGTCTCAGATTGAAGTCTGCAGTCGGAATGGGATAATATACTGGGAAAATGCAAGACATTGAGGTCAAATCTTCCTGGATAGTATTTCAACCTCTATCTTCGTTGAAGAAGTTAGGATAACTTACTGTCTGTAGACTTACTGTCTTTAGTTACATGATGAACCGGGAAGAAACTGGTCGACTAAGAAAGTTCAGGTATAGAAAGACGATGGTACAGGGAGGAATCATGCTGCAGAGGATCAGTTATAATCGGAGCCGTAACGATGTATCGGCAACCATCGGTATCGGCTGCCTGTGTTGTGCAATCGGCCATCGACAGGGTTTAATGCTGCCGATGTCCAAAGGAGAGGTAAAAAGGGAAAAAAATGACACAAGCGTTTAAACGTGACTATACGCTGGCCCTCTTGTCTCATTCAATGCCACTCCCAAAGAAAAATATCGATCGGATTATATTTCAGCCCAAGTGTAAAAACCGGCGAAGGCAAATAGCAGTAAATATCGGGAAATCATCGCACCTCCGTTCATGTTATGGTTTTACGAGAGATGTTTCGTTAAATGCTCTTCATAGCAGCAATAGGTGTGAAGCTTACCACTAACGGACTAAGGCTAAAAATCCTTGATAACTATCCCATAGCTTCAGAAAACGCTCATTTGAATTAGCATGCAACCTCATGCCACTTTCTTCTCAATGTCAAATGTTAAGGATTTGCTGAATATGAAGCATGAGAAAGCTGGACAACCCCCTTCCGATTCCGAGTATTTCTCGCTCACCATTGAGTGTTTGCTTTACGTGCTTAGATTGTTCATGGAAATTCCGTAGAGTTCATTGAAATATAATTAGTGGCAGGTAAACCTGCTGCAAACCGGAGGAAACGAAGAGCTCCGTTGTCATGGAAGGAATCAATATGATCTTGAGAGACTACCATCCAAGTAGCACCCGAACGTGTTTCATTAAACCGTTTCATTTATCCCAGCGAACCATTAACGTCCTTGGGATAGTTATATTGACTACTTAAATGTCCAAAACTCAAAGCGATAAAAAAAATTTCAAGTCAAGCGTTCATTGAACTATATGAATTTATTAAGGACTTGAATTTTATATTTCCAAAAAGGGGTTCAATAAAACTATCTGCTTTAAGATTCATCTAATATGCAATTAGCATTTTGGATACACTCTTTTCATCACTTGAATTGCATTCAGTCCAAGTAGAGCCCTGATACCGTGGCAAGCGTTAGAAATCACAAAGTAGTCGATTAGTCTGGTTGAAGTGAGTAGTAAGTATGTGAAACTATCCCTGACAATCTTCAATTGTCAGGGATAGTTTGGATTGAGAAACGTGGGGCAATTTATCCATATTGAAACTATTGTGACGGAATTCTTCTCGCTTGACGTGTCCGGGAAATCACGGGTCAGGTGACAGGTAATAATAAAATAACTAGCTGGTACCCGTGAAACTTTCACGTCTTTGTATTTGAGGTTAAGGGACGTATGTCCCAAAGCCTTTATATGAAACGCGGCTGGAATTTTCAACAATCATATCAATAACCCCCCCCCCCCCTCCGTCCCCAAATCCCAGAATTTCCCAATATGCCAAATTTCAACAGGTTCGATTCTCTAATATTCAATTGAGACCCAATGTACGAATTAGGAACTTATCTATCAGATAGAGATAAGATCCTTACCATCCCCAGAGACCCCCAATTTCCCTTCATAGGAATTTTAAGTGAGTTCTGTCTCTGAGGATTCTAGGGATAGCGCTCGAATTCCAATCTGCCACGATTTGGCTCAATAATAAGGGATGAATTGCGTCATCAGGGAACCTGCAATTGCACGTAAGCAAATTTTCAGCGAGTGCCGCCTCGTGGCATTCGAGCGAGATACGTCGTTCGAATTTCGAACACATGGGCATTGGATGAGGTATGATTTTGAACCATGCCCGGCATGTGTTTCATCTCTATTGAACGGACCCGACCCTTGGATCGGGCAGGCAGCTCGGTAGGAAATCGAAATTCCTGCTGGGTGCAGGCGGATGCATCATCAGAGGGATCTTTTTCTCCAGCCGCTTTCAGTTGCTGGCATAAATGACACCCCAACCGCGACCGCGACGCGTTCAAGTCAATAAATGACGTCATTCTCAGACAGGCAGCTGGCAGCGGAACGTCGCGAGCTATGAGTGCACTGAACATCCCAGCAGCACCAACGTGACGTCACGGGAGCGTCAACAGAGCCTCTTAGAAAACGGAAGAACCCAGAGACCCCGAGTTCTGAAGTTTAGAGGCCTGAGCGGGCTGCGGACCGGAGAGATAGGCCCTTCCCGACCCGCAGGTAGGATCCGCAAGGCTCGGTCTGGCGGTCGAGTTCCTACCGCGATTCGAATCGGGCCGAGTTCTGACAAGTCGACCGGTGCAGGCCTCCGGTGGACGGACGAAGGACGTCGGCAATTATTATGTGGATCTTTTAATCTCGCACGAGGGAAATCCGTAGGACGGACCAATAGAACTAAGCCCGTGAGGACCGTTCCTGCGAGAAAATATCGAAAAGTTCTCACCTTCTTTCTGGAATCCTTCGGGCGGCCTCGCAGAGGACCCTCTTTTCGCCGTGCACATCCATACGAAGAAGCGATCATTTCTCGATTCACCCTTCTCGCGCGGAGATTCCCGGATCCCCAAACACTTCATCGTACGATGCAGACTCCTCGGACTGGGTTGCCTTAAAAGGCCGATTTCTTCAAGAAGTCAAACATTTCCTGACTTCTTTATGCGGAGAGAAATCGGCTGCCTTCTGTAATGTATAAGGGAAATGAAGCCAGATAAATGAGACGTTTCAGGGACTACCTTGGCGCCATCTATCGTCGATGCTGTGAACCTTTGCTTCAAGACATTCACGGATGAATACCATCGATGTGCATCAGGAAAGCATTTTAAACGCTGGACAAATCTCCTTCAAATGCAGCACATTTCGTGATACAAAGGCACCTTAACTGGTCGCTCAAAATGAGCTCATCATTCTAAATTGGGCGTCCAAAGACCTCTTTGTAAACACGTTGAACGTTCTCGAAAGCTACTTGCTACTTGGGCGATGTCATATGTATAAATCCAACAGGTTTCATTCCACCCGTCATTTTCCTCGGCACCCGATCGTGTGAATGGAGCGAGGGAAGCGGATGCGAACGGAGACGAATAAAGAGAAAATAATATGCTACACAGCACAGCGAAGATCCGCAAAGCACCGTACGCGGTATTTTTGCTTTTTTTTGGAAGGTCCCGGCTCCCAAACGGTACATCTGTATCTTGTTGCCACCTAGCAACGCGACTGCGACACGGGAAAACGATGCCACCCTTCGAGAAACTCTGACTCTCGCCGACCTCCTTACTTCATTCGTGCAATCTGCATTTAGCGCCCATGGAAAGAAACGAGGAAATTAGGACGATGGGTTTGAAGGCGAAAGCACGTGCGAACGGATGCGGCGACGAACCGATGAATCGCCCCGTATATCATGACGGACCCTCGAAATCCCTGGATTCACGGCAGCAGGCGGGAAACACTGCATTTAGCGATGCCATCGTTCCCTTTCGAGAAAGACGGCAACTCTCGTTTCCAGGTTCATCCGAAAGATGACGAGACGAGAGCGAATTCCCATTTCCAATGATAATTGCTTCCCGTCCCTTTCTTATGGCCGATTTGAAAATTTGACTTTTCAAAGGCACATCCTCGGATGGTAAGAGTTTTTTGGAAACCCCAAGCTCATATCTCTAAACGTTCGGCCTGTAGAGCTGTCACACGCACACACACACACACACACAAACGAACAAAAAAAAATTGTCGCTCGGCCTAGCTAGCGGCCAGAATCGCGCGCTATATGTTTAACCTCCAGTTTGAAATATCTTCTTGGAAATGGAGTACTTTCCCATCGGAGACGACTTTCGGTTTCTCGAAGCTGCTCGGACTGATGAGCACTGCACAAGGTGTTCCCCAAAAGTATGGTTTTTGGAAAATCGATTAGTGCTACCTTTTTTGTCTTTGAGGAGTCGAAAAAAAAAAACAATTTATTTGCACTGCACTCGACAATGTGCGGGTGCAGTATCGGTTTCCCGTGAAGTTAGGCTCAGGGTCTACAACGTGACGAAGAAAAATCCGTGACACCTAAGGTTAGTCCCCCTCGAAAGCGGGGGCGTCGAACTCGCGCGCCGCATCGTCGAGATCGGACTTCTCTGCGGGCCGAAGCGAAAAGAGTCTCGAGGTTTTTCCTCGTTGCGTATATCGGACGCGAAACGTTTCCTTCTCGGTGTGCGCAGGCGGGTCGCGGACAGCATCGAGAGCGTTCGAGGGCTTCGTGCGGCCCGTTCCACGGTCTTTCGGCACGCCCGAATCCCGGACGCACGTCGGCCACGACTACCGTGCGCCTCTCGATGAATGCCGTGCCTCGTCGTCTCGTCTCGTCGACGACACGAGTGACGGCCGCCGTCCCCGAAATCGTCGTGAGATCCTCGACCGGTCAGACGGTCCAGTCGAGTTACGTTTCCCACGTCCCTGGCGAAACCACCGAGCCGAGGAAAAGAACCGTCGAGGGGCATCCACAGGAATAGAATACGTATGGACGTGCGATCGGAAGACTTAAGCCCGAATCCTGAGACCTCCTTTAGTTAAGGTCTTTTAAGAAAACATGGAATCCTTTGGGAATCCCAGTACTCTTAATGGACCGTTTACTAAAGGAGGTTTCGGCATTCGGCCGTACTTGTTGGTGCGATGGCGGCTCGTCGCCGTTCACTTCCACGGGATTTTCCCGATATTTCGACCCAACTTTCTTCCGAATACTTGCATGCAGGAAACAGGCGGGACACAGCAGGCTCAATAGGTCCTTAGAGGAACCTTGAGACCTCATTCGGTCGTTCCAAGACTTCCGTCATGCATACGGATCCAATACTTCGGTTTAGGCAATTCACCGTAAAGGGCGATTGGGAATACGAGGTCTGTTCAAAAAGTATCCAGACCGATGCGAATATAGACAGAATATGGTACTTTCGGGTTTTGGGCTTCATCTCCCTCACAAAGTACGCTCCTTCAGAAGCCACACATTTTGCTCAACGACCCTGCCACTCTTTAAAATATTTTTCGAAAGCACTTTTTGGGATGGCCAAAAGCTGCTCCGAATGGTCTCCACATCATCGAATCGGTGTCCTTTCGGGGTCCTTTTTGAACTTCGGAAACAAAAAAAAGTCGCAAGGAGCCAAATCCGGCGAATATGGTGGCTGCTGTAAATGGGGGGGGTTGCGTTTTTGGCCAAAAATGGCCGGAGAAGTTGCGAAGAGCGAGAGGGCGCGTTATCGTGGGGCCGTTTCCTCAGAACTGCTTCGCGTAGACGTCTCAAAACTTCAATGTAAAATTCCTCGTTGGATTGTTTGTCCCCGTGGAGTATACGCATGGTGCCGGACACCTTCAGAGTCGATGAAAGCCAGTAACATGTCCTTGGTTTGACCGTGCACTTCCCGCACTTTTCTCGGTCGCGAGGACGATGGACTCTTTCACTCTAACGACTGCTGCTTGGTTTCGCGATCGTATCCGTAAACCCGCGTCTCGTCACCAGTTATAATGTTTTTTAAGAAGTTTACGTCGTTACGTGCACGCTCAAGTAAATGAGAAGCTGCTGCATTCGACGTGGAGGATTCCCTGTCGTTCCCGGGTGATGAGAGGGAATCGTCGGATAGCACATCCGTTCCAACCATTTTTCTTGAACAACTTCAGTCGTGTCCTGCAGGACATGGCACGTATAACAAATGCCGCGGAAGGCTTCCATTCCGGTTTACTTAAAGACTGTGACGGGCTTCACCCGAACTTCTTCACCTTGGGAGACTCCAGCAAGAAAACAATAAGCACTTAGCGAAGATGACCCAGCAAATCGCAGATCGAAATCTGAAAACCCTCGTACAAAAATATGCAGGGACTGAGAACTCAACTGCAGACGACCTACAAGAGTTGGTGCGTAGTGTCGCGAATAACATAAGTTTTTAGGAAGAGAAAACATTTCATCTGTAAGCCTCCTTTCACCATAATAAACAATAATCAAACTTTTATCTAGAAGGGTTGTGTTATCGATCGGCGCGGTAGAGCCTATTTCCTTTCTTCAACCCTTTCCCATAGCATAATTCAGCCTCCTCGCATTTCTCCCTGAGAGCATCGACATTAACGAAATTAGGTATGTTTCTTCCTCTCTCAACACAGAATAGCTCCAGCAAATTTGAAGTTCCATCTCCCCGGGGTTGCGAAGAACACTGACTCTCATTTTTGGAAGATGTAATTTTGTTTCCTTTCCCTCCCCCCCCCCCCCCCCCCCCCCTGGGTGGCCACGCCTGGGGGATTTTTGAGGGAAACAACCAACCATAAGAAAGATGATAATTCGTACGTGAGGAAAAGGGTTCCCTCTCATTTCACCGAGTGACAACTCGCCGAAAGTTCATTTCGTCGAATGACAATTCACCGACTGCTCAACTCGCCGAACGTTCAATTCGTCGACCTATAATTCGCCGAATACCTAACTCGTCGAAACACGATTCGCCGACTCACCGATTGTTCAGCTCGCCGGAACTTCGTTATTCCTTGAAAGCAAAAGCTGAAGCACGAATTATTTTCATCCACCTTATAATAATGGGAAGAGAATGAGCCCATCTAAATCGTCACGAAGTGAAGGGCTGTAAGTCGTTTGCAAGTCTTTAGTAACTTAAAATAACTTCATTGCTGTTCGGCCGGAGCCGGATAAGTCTTCGCCTGGGTGAAACGGTTTTATCTAGACGGGATTAAGCCGTCCTTACGCCCCCACGGACAGAGAGAGGAATTTGAGGGTAGGGCAAGGCAACCAGCCTCAAGTGGCGCCGTGGTTATATTGTCAATGAGGGTGGAATGAGGGGAAAGGGCGTCCTTGTTTTCTGGCAATCTGTCAACTGGGGCGACCTGAGTAGTTCCCTAATACTAATCCCACCCTCGTACAAAAATATGCAGGGTCTGTCTTCGTCAGTAGGTCTTTCGCCTGAGTTTCTTGTCGAGCAGTTGCCATTACGAGAACGCAATTCTGTCATGACAAAGCCTTAT
>CAJPEV010002523.1:0-43102 GCA_905338385.1 Darwinula stevensoni | reverse complement strand
GCGTTCGTTATGCGAGGTGTTCGCCAGTGAAAGTGAAACATTTTTTCTTAATTTCCTTGATTTCCCATAGGATTTCCCATAATCCCACGGATTACATGATTTCCCATAGAAGTCTATGGGAAATCGTGTTTCGCATAAAGAAACACCTCACATAACGAACGCACCGCTGGAACGAATTGCGTTCGTTATGCGATTCCACTGTCCTCACTTTTTTTTTACAGTTTTCTAATTCCAACCACTTCAATGTTTGTGTTAGCCTCAATAGGCTGGAGAATGCGAGCAAGTGACATCGCTTTCCATTGCCAGCTTGTTTGAGAATGAATTGCAACTACAATGGTGAAATTTAAGTGAAATGCAGTGAAATATAAGAAAAAGTAACCTCTTCTTTTTTTTATTAATAAATAAATATGTCCACATCCCAACAGGATGCCGAGTCTGGATGTCATCCCTTTGGATACTCCAGTCGGATTTGGCTTTCTTGAAAAGAGTTGTCGCATAGGAATGATATATGTTGCTCATTCCTTTATGGATTCTGGAGGAAAGAACCGGACAAAGATATTTGAGAAGGACACATGTTAAACAATAGCAGAAGAAGAAATTGAGATAACTCCCCCCTTGAAGAGCAACATTAATCGGAGTAGAACTACATACAACCTGATGTCATAAGGGAAAAGAATGAGAAAAGATTTGTTGGGATCAGAATTTAAAGAATTATAGGTAACTATGATTTTTCTCTTGTTTCGCATGCTGAGTCCTGCAGGTGAGCACAGCTAGTCATTGCTGATATAAGAGAACGAGAAAACAGTCTATCCATGGTTTTATTTATGTACCTTCCGAGTACGAGAAATCCATAAATGTATGAAGGAATTAGGTCCGAGCACTTCCAAATTTAGTACCGCTACAAAGGGAGCACATAAACGCGCAGGTCATATATCACTGTAGAAGAGCGACTTGCACGATGCCGCTTGCACACCGCCGCCGACGCTGGAATGGAAGAGACGGGACAATACCATGATAAGGCAAAGGCAAAGTTTGACTAGTCCAGCTGGCATTGAGAGCTGTGAAAAATGATTTGGCATTCCCAGTAGAATATCTGCGCAGCCTGTTGTCGATGCTGTGGCGAGACGTACATGATATCCCAACAGTTCAATTTATTCCTATCCCAAGAAAAACACGACTGGGCACGTCAAAAAAGGAAAAAAAATGGAAGAAGAGAGACAATCTCTTGGCGATGATGTCCATCATGAGAATTGAAGGGACAAGCAGCTTCAGGCTTGAAACCTTCAATTCCAAACCTTCAATTTTCAACCATCGTCAACTAGAGACAGGCCACATTCGCGTTTTTCCCTGGAGAGGTTCAGGCTATTTTCCATCAATGACAACCTCAATAACTGTTTATCCCGATATCTTGTCATCGACTCAGGTGTCCGGGGAGAAACCAACACACATTTCAGCTCATTTTCTCAATCGCAAGTTTTCTCGACGATGCAGCTGGAATTGTGCGAAGGGAAACTTCACACCCTGCTTGCAGGGCTTCGAGAGTCCACGCCCCTAAAAAGAAATGCATGGCGTCTCCCTGTGAACTTCCACTCTTTTAAACTGCAGAGGAGGCATGCTTTCCTGCGTTTCGTTTCGATCATTGACCATTCCGTCCGGGCTGGAAGGCGATTCAGACACATTAAACCTGACAATATCATGATTTGATCCCACGTTAATGTCATCGCATATTTCATCTGTTTAGTGGATCGTTCAATGAAGTACTTGCACCAAATAAAAGTTGTATCTTTGTAGAAAATTGGGTATCACTTCCCCCAGGCAACGATACTACGTCAATAGCATTGACGGATTAGGACCCCTAATGTCGTCGAACTCGTGCAAGTTGTGGCCTTTTGTTATCATTTTGACATTTAACCTTGAGCGATCACTATTAGAGTTCATTATATCCAATCATAACATGAATCCGCATTCATTAGGATAATTTTCCTGAAAATGCATCGGTTGGTTTCTTGTTAGTGTCAGCGTCTATAAGGTTATACTTACATTTCTACTAAGGGAGTCATTCCATAGTTTCATATTTCCTCGTACCAACATTTTCAGACGACCAAGGTTAACAAGCCAATTTGAAAACATATATGCACTGAATTCACTGATTTCAGGAGCCTCTAACTTTCACATGTTCATTCTGAATTAAAATATGACTATTAAATTCGGTGCATGCTACAAGCTATGTCATTTGGCATTGTTTTTTCC
Source organism: Darwinula stevensoni (assembly GCA_905338385.1). Taxonomy (NCBI): domain Eukaryota; kingdom Metazoa; phylum Arthropoda; class Ostracoda; order Podocopida; family Darwinulidae; genus Darwinula; species Darwinula stevensoni. The sequence continues at coordinate 40,852 of CAJPEV010002523.1, read as the reverse complement.
TTCCCTTCCCAGCACCCAAAAAGTTACAAAAAAATTAGAGTTGATTAAATGGGGAGTTGATTAAACTTATTCTTTTGGTGACATTTCTTTTCACACGCAAAACCAAAAACGACTGCTAGGAAGCCAACTAAACAGCAGCCGATCACCAGAAAACCGGTGAATGCTGGGGTTGAATGCAAATTCACGTATACAAGAGTCACATTCTCATACTCAAATATGTTGAATTCGTCCTTCGAGGGCATTGGACTCCGGGATGAATTTCGCTGTACAGACATAATAGGACCAGTTTGATTATATTTGCTTTCGTTCTCCTTGCAGTGAGTCCCAACTTCAATCCCGAAGTAATACTTGTGATGCTCGGAGTACGGCGCCACTGAAGGAAAGCTGCAGGACAGATCTTTGTTGTATGGTATTCCATGGCATTCTTTGTATGGTGAGTGCGCACTGGAAGCACCCATGTTGTAGTGAACCTCGATCCCATGATGGTACGGGCCATCGACGAGTGTCGGGAATTTCAAAACGCTGGGGAAATGTGGCACGAAGTCATCCGAGTTCACCACTCGCCAGCTGTTGTTTACGAGCTGGTCATGCTGAAATGCATACATGTAGTTGCCGACGCGTGGCATGCCGAAAGTGTACAACATCACATCCTTTCTCGTTGCCAGCTGCTTGTGAACTATCCACGTGCTCGCCAGTGAGGCGATGGCACCTCCAAGAGAATGTCCGGTCACCCAGATCTTGTAGTTCGGATGTCGAGAGCGAAGGGACTCCAATTCCTCCTCCATACTTGGCCACAGGCCGTCAAACACCGTTTTCCAATAAGCCTGGACTTCGCCATCAAGGAATTTGGTTTTTCCGAGCAGAAGGGTTGCGAGAAATACTTGCAGAGCCTGAGAGAAATCTACAGAGCCACAGAAGGCAATAATGATGGCCTTTTCTTCGTGCGAAATGGCTACGTACCCGGAGCATTTGTTGACAACCAAGCCGCAGCCCGTGGTCACGACTCTCTTTATGACCACATTCGATTTTGGTAGGATCCATTGCAAGCACTTCTGGGGATCTCGCGTGTCGTAAGCAGCTGCGCATGCGAACAACATCTTCTGGGCCGTGTCCGGGTCGTAGCGGGAGAGCTTGCTTCGACAAGACGACGAATCAACGATATTCTCCGTCGTTTTGCACTTGTTGTGAAGGGAGCCATCTGCATGGCACTCGTTGTCCCTGGGACACCATTGACACGAATTTCCCCAACGGTTCGCTTCCACGCAGCTTCTGCAGTCCATCAAGCCATGGCAAGATGCTTCACAGTCAGTCAAAAAATGCATCCCGAGTGCCAAGAAAAATCCCCAAGTCGAGTCCCGCATTTTTGCCAGCCGAACTCGAAGCACTGCACCCAGCTCGAAGAACTCAGAACAAACTAGATAGAGAAGCCAGGTTTATTCTCTTCTCTCGTGGCGCTCGCAGACCTCCAGCCGCACCCGAGAATAATAGAGAGAAAATATTCCCTGTGCGCCTGCAGGCAGAATAAGGGTGCACAGCTGCCTGGGGAAAAGAGCACACGTGTTTGCAAGAACGTGCTGCTTTCACGTGAGCGAGGCCCGGTATGCGTTGTGAGGAACCCGAATGCAACTTGAAAGGCCAAAGCACGACGTATTATTCCTGGTAGACCGACTGTTATTTTCCCTTAATATGTTTTCATACCATTAAACTCCCAGGCCTGACATTCCTTATTCAGGTTAGCAAAGTCCGATTAAATCGTGATCATGGAATGTCACGACGAATTCCGTGTCCATTTGACTTCAACGGGTCCATATCAAAATAGGGAAAATCTCTCGAAAATGGCAAAACTAAACTAGAACTTCCTTGGGAAGGACGTGAACCCAGAAGACTCTACTAAAAGATCGATTGATTTATTGACACCGACATAAAATATGAAAACACTCTCCTAAAAAGATTTTCATGTTAGCAAATAATCATCACTCAAATAGCATTCAGTCTACGTAGAGCGTCATTCATGTGGCTGTGGTTAAAAGCCATAATGTGGCCGATTAGTAGGATTGAAGGTGCTATCTTACACTGGCTGGGATAGTCTGGTGGAGAAGCGTGGAGTTAAAACTGTATGTTGTAAGACTGAATTTGTCTTACAACATAAACGTTCATCCTTTCTGCAGTTATTCTATATTCAGATGTTAGACATTCCCTCCACCGAAACCCCTATTTATGAGAGATGTGACTACGAACGTTGAAATCGTTGATGTTGATGTGGAAATTGAACCATTCTCTCTCGTTCGAGCCTGATTTCTCTGGAGAGTCCTTGGATTGGGTCACCTCTAATGACGGATTTGTCCAAGAACTCGAGTATCTTCCGCTTTGGTTTATGTGGAGTAAGACGGCTGCATTGTGAAAAGTATTCGGAACAAAATCCACTTGTATCAGGAATTGACCTGCTATAGCGACTAATTTGGTGCCATCTATCTTCGATTGTTCGACCCTTTTTTCTTTCAGCTGATGTCAAATCGATACCGATGATATGCTTGAGGAAAATATCCTAAATGTTCGACGAACGTCTTTCAAATGCATAAGGTTTCGTGATGAAATGCCACCTTAACTGAGCACCAAAAAGGTGCTCATTCCGGTACACTGGATATCCAAAAACCTCTATGATAAAATGTTGAACGTCCTCGAAAGCGTTTATGTGCTACATGAACAATGTCATCTATATAATTTAATACTTTAATTCGAAGAGCCCGAAAGTTGTGGTGGTGGTTGTGGCTGCCACCCTAACGCACAAGGCCTACGAGAATGTGTCATTTTAGGCCATAGGCTAGGCCATCCACCGCTCAAAGCGCAAGATGCGTAGGGGTATGCCAGTCTGAGCCATAGGCAGTGACATCTTATTTCCATAGTCTTCATACAGAGTTATGCCAAAGGGTGCTACTAACTGAATGCGTGTCACGTTCCATGCAATAGTTTTCTGTTTGCGTTTCATGTCATGGTCGATCAGTTTCACTTCTCTCGATTGATGAAGTCAAAATAATCACGCAAGTTCTTTGTTTCATATGTCGTGCAAACGGGCCGCCATCAAAATGGTTTCGGTTTTTGCGAGGTGAGGTTGATCGCAAAGAAAAAAATGTTGAAGGAAGTCCCACAGGACGGCGATGAGGCAGCCGCTGCAGATAAAAAAAGATTGGTGCTGTCGCGGAAACAGCGTTTGCCACTGCAGTTGTGGTGCGAAGTGCTTAAATCGGTGATTTAGGAGATGACAGCCGTAATGGCTAGATTGAGTGATGAACAGCACGCATCTGTACGTAGGGAGCGAAGGGGCCGCTCAAACAGCTGAAGAGCAAGAATCAGCGAATGCTGAGCTCAGTAATAGTAGAGCCGTGGAGCCTGCTGAGCAACTTGAACCAAGTAACGGTGCATTCAGGTGACAAAAGCCGGGGGGGGGGGGGGCTGTCGGGAATTGAACCCTGACCTCCTGCTTGCCGGTCAGGCAAGCATAGCTACATTGCATGTGCTATCATTCCACCACGGAATTCGGGACATTTTGTCATGCCTCTTTCTGTCATCTCAGTAGTTACAGTCGTTTGTCACAGCGAGCACTGTCAGTCTGTACATTTTGCTGTATGAAGGGGGCATTTGTTTCACATTGCTGCCACAACAGAAAAATGCTCCTGCTGTAACTTACGCTTTTTTAGAGCCTCAGGATAGTGTTGCTCACTGGTGCAAATGTGGAGGCGAGGCATTTTCAGGAATTATTCGTTCGTATTTTGCCGCAGATGCGCTAACTTCATTCTGTGCTGAAGTCGAACAAGTTCTTGGAAATGGCCCGTACTGCTTCAGAATCAGTAGTATCTATACAAAAAGCTAATGCTAATAGCTCTATAAACTAATCGATGATGCAAGAGTATTGAATGTGCTGGGGCAACGAAATCAGCAAAGTCGTATTGAGTCTCATGAAAACCTGTTAAACCGATGCGTTCACAATGGCAATTGTGGCATTGAGCTCGAATATCGTGATGATGGCGTTTAGGAACAAAATCCATTGAATGCCAATCTCAAATTTGGTATCGTTTGAAAGGGCAAAACATGCGCTTTAGAATAAATTATTGGAACGAAGAATTCCAGATGTGGCAAGTGTCGCTTTTCGACACTGAACATTATAAAACCGTTCGGTCACCTGGAATTTTGTTGTTTTACCTTTGAAGGATATTGTCTTTGATCAATTTAAAGAGGGCGATTTAGCAAATATAATGACACCAGAATGAAGCTTCTATCTTAATTATAAGATAATTTCTTTCAGGAACAGTTTCACAATTCCTGTAATTATGGGCACAAGGAGCCAACAATTGGGGCCAGTCAAATGCCAATATCAGGAAATTGCTGGGAGAATAAAATATTGGTTGAAATTTGTTTTTCTTTTAAATCGATTCCGCTACATGTAAGGCTATTTTCGTGCAATTCGGTGCTGGTCGAGCTCACGCTCTGGTCGAATTGGCGTGAAATGACCCGTACGCTATATGTTTAACCTCAAGTATTGAAAGAAACAGAAGATACGGATATGACGTGGGACAATGTATGATGTCTAGAGTGGGTTAGAGAAAGAAATGCTGAGCAAACGTGCTTGCTTCATTCCCTTGTCAGTGCTGACGGAGACAATCTTCTACATAATTTTTATAGTTTACTCACAGACAGGAAGTTCTCATTCATAAGAAAACGCGCGGTTGTTCACACAACGTGAGTTGGTCAGGAAGTGAGACTTCATTCCATTTCCATGGAAGAGGGAGAGGAAACTCCTTCCAACCTCTCCCACAGAAAGTGGCGTTCCCGTCCAGCTCCTGTAAAACCTCTTGCGTCTGCACGGGTGTACCGCTGGACTGGTAGGGCTGGAGAATCATATGTTCATTTGCATATCCTCCAATGGCGATGAGCTGACCCTGAGAGTCCTCGACTAGGCCGAGATTTGACCTTGGGGTGTTGAGAGAGGGCAAGGTAGATGGGAATTCCCATCGCTGTGCTCTCAGATCGAACGCCCACGCCTGGGAGGACGTTTCTGTTTCTGCTGTGATTCCACCAATGAGGATGACGTGTTTTCCCTTCCAAAGAGTCGCCGCACCCCCACAAACAGGTTGGGGGATATCAGGAAGTTGTTTATAGATATTTCCTTCGCGGTGATCAAACATGTATGTTGTTTTTAGAATTTTCCGCTCGTTCCAGTCCACTCCGCCGAAAATGAGGCAAGATCCATCTTCTAATGAAGCCCCTGTTGCCATGGCTATGCTCTCTGGGAGTTGGGGAAGAGTGAGCCATGTCCCTCCTTCTTCTGCAATGAACACTCCTGCGCCCGACATTTCCCTGGGCTTTGAATGACTCCTGATGACTTGGGTTGCATTCCCATCGTCTCCTCCGAAGAGATAGAATCGTTTCCCAGGCAAGGAACAAGAGATCAGGCAAGTGTCGGAGGAGAAATGGAAAGGGGATGAAACGTATGGTAAACATGGGATGCATTGATCAAGACTGGGAGTGCTCTTAGGGTATTCTGCTAGTTTCACGGTAAATGTACTCCTTTCCCTAAAAAGAAAAACCGTCTCCTCTATGCCTCCCCAAACTCCATTTTTCACATTCACCTTCTCCCTGTGTTTGCCATTGTTGAATGTTTCATTCAGGACCGGAAGAAAGGAGCTATTGAGAATGTCGAGAGAGAAGACTCCAAGCCCCTCCCATCCACTCTCGTTTTTAACCCTGGCCACCATGCCTGTTGGGGAGGAGAGGAGCAAACATCACGCTGTGGAATATTTAGAGATGGTTCTGAGTGAATGGATGACAATGAATCGCAAATTATATGTTCTATAAATGATATGAAGTTAAAACTTGGAGGTTGATAGTTTTGGGGATGTTGGGTTGTGAAGAAATCCTACTTTTGAAGCGCATCTTATCGGGACAAATTATTCTGGGGGGTTGTTGTTTTTCTATAAAAAAACGTTATTTTTCGCTATTGCAAATCCAAGAGATGAAGAAAGATGACGTTTGGAAGTTAAGTACTTCTTAGAGTGCTGATTTTAGGCACAACTCAAAGTCATTTGTTACATCTGCTGAACACCATTAATTTTCGGTCCTTCTTTTACCGAATATTTTTCGTTCCATCAAAATGGGCAGGTATAGTTAGCTTTAATTAAGCAATCATATAGTTATTGGACACATTATACAAGAAAAATTTATTTGCGTCATTCCATCGCAGTTACTGTTTCATTGACAACATTTTTTTTCGAAATTAATTCCACCCTACCTTCCTAGTTTTCAATATCAGATCTTGCTTGAAGGCATCACGATTTTAAGCACTGAGCTTTTTTCGGGTCTAATAATGTGCTTTCGTCAATTTCTCTTCGTGCAAGTAAAGGGGAAATAAGGATCTTACAGTATGTTACAAAGAATGGGCCCGATCTCCAACTGTGGGTCTTTCAACTCCATCTGAAGAAATGCTGCTTTGAATTGTATTTGAGTATTTGAATTTAGCCAGCACTTCTCTGTGATTTAAGTAAATGGGAGGAGGTATTTACAGTTTATCCTGTAATGGATCAGGTTTCCAATTGAAACCCAAAATGAGGAGGTCGAGTCTGGGCGGCAGTGGGCTCATTTTCGCTTACAGGATGCCAATTCTCTTCAGGAGTGTCTTCCCTGTGTAGGGAAATTCACGCTAAATGCTAAATTCACATCGAAGAGATACGGATGTTCTACACTTTAGGAATCGGTATGATCAAGTTAAGTCCTTAGACAACCTAAGAATTGTCCCTATGGTTTACTACAGGACTTCGGTGGGTGTCTCCTTGACTGAGGAACTGTAAGCTCCTGGCAAGTATAGGAAATCACGAAGATTAGAAGCATAATTATGGAAATCATGCTTGGGTAACAACTTTGCTTCCAAGAAGAGGAGCCTGGAATCGCACATCCCATCAAAACGAAATTTTCGGATTCTTTTGACGTTAACGTCCACGTGAGGAATGATACGAAAGAGAGCTGCAGGAGCATGACAAAACCTTTAAAAAAAACAATTAATACTCCGATAATATTATCAAATAATACATCGATGCGTTCCTTAATGATGCTAACGATGCATCTCTTGAACAATTGGTGATTGACGGTGATGTCTATGTTGTGGATTTAAATAAGGCAATACTAAATTCAATAATGCCAATCAAAAGGTGTGCCTGCACTCACGTGATTTGAGAAGAGATCCGGGTGATTTCGCATGTAGCGCCTAGAAAAAAAAAATTGTTTGGCATAGTTCTGATGTACTGTATTCATGAATAGCCACTTGAATGAAACGTAGGTTGTTTATTCGTTCACATGAGTGATTAAATATGCTACATGCAACTGTTACTTATGCAATGGTCGTGCAATTATGATGGAGTTGATAATTTATTTAATCGTAACAGATCGTGAACGGGCAATGAATTATAGAGCATGATTTAAAAGTAGCTTTACAACTTCCGTGGCTTCATGAACCTCCCTCACAGGCAACGAATGTGGTATCGAAACAAAGGTATAGACTTGAAATTGTATTACCAGCAATTACCACAACTCAATGTGACTGCTAGAAATGACGTTGGCAGATATTCAGGCGATACTTAGACTCATCTCATACCCGTTGCAGCATGTCCGGCGAAACGCTGGCAGCGGCCGCAGCGATCCTTTCCTTCAGTTCTGGCACGCTTGATGTAAGTGGTGACTGGCAGACTTTGCTCTTGAGATAACCCTGCATGCAAAGATCCAGCGAAAAAAAATCATTTTAAAACAGTCTCCAGACGTCAGAAGAAAAAGACTAACTGCGTGATATTGGCAGACTCCTTTTTATATATTTTCAATAGGCTTTTCTTACTGCAGCGGGAATGGGATGAGATTGAGTATCGCCGAAATATCTACCACAGCACTTCTGGTAGTCACATTGAGTTGTGGCAATTGTTGGGAATACAATTTGAAGTCTATACCTTTGCTTCAATACCACTTCCGTCGCGCAATGACAAAGGCTCTGGAAGTTAAAAGCCATGGAAGTTGTAAAGCTACTTTTTTACCACGCTCTATTTCCTACATTCCTGTAGCCTCTACGGGAGGAGAGGCTTTAAAAAAGATCCCGAATTACGTATTGCCCAATTTCATTACACAAGGGATACCTGTTAAGTCTCCATATTACTTTTTTCTTAGTTATAATGATGTGATGTAAATAGAAATTGGTACACAAGTAGTCTGACTTGGTCTATAACCCAAAACTTTACCTGCGCAATGTTGTCATTTGAAACGTAGGAACAATAAAAAAGGTAGCTTTTTCGCCTAGATAATTAAGACCCCAAGGCCGAAAAAAGTTCAACTCTCAAGCGTCCACCAGAAGTGTTCCTTACTTGTTTTTTTTGGGCAAGAATGGTTCAATACTATCGATATTTGAATTTTTGGAACCAAACCCAACGATCAATGCCGACAGATATTGTCCGACGGTAAAGAAATTTAAACAGGTTTCACTGTATTTTTTTTTACTGATATGCGAATTCGGAGAACTACTTGCCTACCAAGTGTCATCCTTATCCATATGCCCTTTTTGCTGGTGCAAAAATATACAGGGTGTGCGTATTTAAAAGCAACATAGGGAAATGTTTACGCCTGTTCGTGGAGTTCAGGGCGTGCCTTATAGCTCACCGGGTTGCATATCGGGAGGGATGAAACCTCTCCCTGCTGTGTTTCCTTGCAGATATCCCAAGCAGCATGTTTACGTAAATATGATATCAATTCTTTGCGAACAATGTAAATTTCTTGCGATTGCCATGAAAATGACTTCACGTTTACGTAAAATTTACATTCCTATTTACGTCACCAAAGTGTACGTGTATTTTACATCAACTAGACGTCACTCCATTTGACGTGACATATCAAGTTTATGCAAAATTAACGCCACACCATCCATATGAATCTTTAGCTGACCATCCCGCAGTTGCAGTACCAAGATTCCTCACTAGATGGAACCCTCGTTCCCTGCATCCTACAAACACTATTAACTACTGCCTTTCCTGATAGAATATTAGATTTTCTTACCACCCTTCCACTTTTTATTATGCAATCCATGTCATGAACAGGATGTCCATGTCCATGTTCTATGTCCAGAAACAAATTCAGGAAGAAATTGGTTATGAAAACAGTATGTATACGAGTATTTATGCATAATAAGCAATCAAACCTCCGACAAATGTGACTGGAGTTGGGATTCCAGTTGGGCATCGATGCAGGTGAGGCCCTGCATTTTGGACTGCATCTGTGCTGGAGTTAACTCCTTTATCCAGTCATTAAGCGCCTGCTGGAACTGCAATGACGTCAACTGGTGATTCAAATGTAGAAATCAGTTATTACAACGGACTATATCGAGAATTCGGCGAGACGACCTTAGTCATGAATTCCTTGAGCCGGTCGTCGAAGTTCTTGAGCGTTCCCTCGAAGAGTATGGTGCCGTTCATCTCCCACTGTCTGAGCGCGTTTTCCACCAAATCCAATAATTTTGTCTCCATCGCTGACTAAATAAGATAATCATAATTTCTTGCTACGCCCTCCGTGAGAATCGTTTTCAAGTCATCGCTTTCTTCGGTGAGGAATGGGACAAGCACGCACACGTATTAGTTCGGTTATCCTACCTGAACTTCCTTCAAGTGCAACTTCTCTCTGGCATCTCTTTCCCCTTCCATTTCCTCCTTCAAGTCCTATAATTGTGGAATGTTGGGGTAAATTATTTCAAAAAGAAAGAAATGCATACACTTTGCCATTGAAGGTGATATGACCAACTTGCTAAGAAAAGTTACTAACAATATCAGGGTCGCACCTCCTTGGAAGAAGACGCCACTCATGCAAGCATGAAATTTTCACCATTGGTCTATGACAGCTTTATCGACGAATCGCAAGCTTATTAATTCATGGTGACCTTGAAGTCACTCTATCATTTCAAACTGAATTATTTATCGTGCCTATATGGACAGGTCATTGCTGCAACCCTCCATAGAAATAAGATTTCTTATATTTTTTCTCAATAATTACTAACGATAATATTGGAACTCTTATTTCTTATCTCTATGGAACAATCATGCCTACACCTGTAAACAGGGGAAACTTAATGTCCGTCAAATTTGTCCAAATATGCCAAAATGGTGAAATATCAAAATGCATTGCAACTTTTTGAAACGGTACAGTAACCAAATATATTCAATAATGAAGAATCCTTATAGAACATCTATTCCGACCTAACGAGTAGACTAGTTACAAGCATTCTCACTGGAGCATTTTCGGTCGAAAACGTGATCATTCCCTAAATTTCAGTTGAATTGACTTTTCTTACAATCCAAAGTGAAACTTGTAATTTGAGCTTTTCAATTGAATTGAGCTATTCACCCATCTTTTACCATGAGTAGTTTCAGAGATATTGCAATTTTTTGAAGGATTATTTTACAATTCCCTTCAGAACTTCAAAGCGGTATATCTAAAAAAACCGTTAGATTAGGAATGCTAAAACGATTGATTCACTAATTTCTCATAGTCACAAATATATATCACTTTTCACAGCAAAATCTAAGTCGGGGCAGTACTCTGGACTAAGTAGGCTCTGGACCAGTGGTACCCAACCTCGGGTCGCGACCCAAATCACGGATGCGGGGGGTCCTCAGTAGGGCCGCAAAGGGTCAATATAATCAAATAAATATAGTTACATAGAATATATATGTATCTATATTTATATACATATTTAAATTTTCATCAAAAACCTGAGGGCGGGAGGGCCTGTTGGTAGTCAATTTAGGATCGCAGCAAAAATAGGTTGGGAGCCAATGCTCCAGACCATTTGACACGGGACGACTTTAGTGCAATTTTTAATAAATCATTCTTTCAGAAAGGAGTTCAAGGTCCAATGACACTTTATTTTCCGCACAAGCAATAGGTACTGCAGGAATAGTGTCAATTTGCAGAAATGTTGCGGGAACACGAAGTGAGATATGCCAGGAAGGGGATGGGGTGAAGAGTATTCCTCGTGCAAAATGGCGACATGTGCGGTGACTCCGGCATTAGAACAGCGGTGTTTAATCAAATTTTTCGTGAAAGAAGGTGTCAAGGCGGTGGAAATCCACCGAAGACTTACAGTAGTTTGGTAATGCTGCTATAGCATGGCGAACGGTGTATTGTTGATGTGAAATGTTGAAAAATGGGGTCGAATGAGTAATGTGAGTATCTGCCAGCCACATCTGTGACACCAACTAATATCACACACCCAGCACATCCCAGATATACTGTGAGTGACGCATGTGTAATTTCTAGAGCGCGGTCAACAGCTAATGCAAGCTACTAGATTGAACCTCTTGAAAGGCAAAGCACCACATCATGGTGATTCGCAAGAAACGCCCAGAGAAACTGAGTAGAGGCGTGACAATGCTCCATGACAATGCTTGCCCTTGCATTGCCCAAAAAACATGTCTGAGAAGTTAGGACAAATGAAGAGATGTAGAATTGTGTCCTCCGTTGGCTCCAAAACCAACCTTAAGCCTTTTATGCCATAGGCATACGAGTTTTACCCACCGATGGGAGAAGCGTACACGTGTAAAGGGGTATACATGGAAAAGTAGACAATCTTTCATTGATGTGTCTCTTGTTGAGGCTTCTGTGGAAAATACAATTCCATTGGACCTTGAGCCCTCGTAGTTCAGAAAGAGCACGCTGCAGTGGAGAAGCAGAGGATTAAGGGTAAGAAACTACGATAGGCTTTTCTTCCACAAATTTCTAATTCATCACACACTCCTTGGTTCGCCATGAGCCATATGTTTCATTCCTCCCAATAAAGCGAAATTCACTGCATCACCAGAGCCCGAAGATTACATTTTCTTCATCGAGTGCAGGAGGTTGAAAACTTCCATATTGTTGATACTAAGAGCTTGGGAGCAGGGATGAATGCAGATAAAAGTGAGCATTTCAAAGGATTGAAGAGAAGTTAGAATTGATTCCAGATGCTGGTTGATTGTATTTTACTTGTCAAGGTTGGAGTTGTCTTTGAGTTCAGTAATCTCTTATTGTCAATCACTATGAGTTACTCGCCCAGGAGCATATCTACCAGCTTGAAACTTTGCTGACCAATGTATTGAAGATACATAAACAGCCTTCGCCATTTTGAAAGAAAAAAATTAACTGTCGAAGGTAGCCAAGCTGAGAAATGTTGAGCACCCCTCGACGTAAGGTAAGAGTAAATATGGATCAAAATATGAGTAAAAATATTTGTTTAATCCAAGTTCCTCGCCTCTGCTTAAATTAAATCTAAATCTAAATCTATATCTCTATCTAAAAGCAGTCTAAAAGCAAAAAGTCTGTTCTTCGCCCAGACCCTTTAGGCAAAGACGTAAAAGTTATATTTAAATTTAGATTTAAGTTTAGCGGATGCGAGGAATGGGTCCCTGATATTACTTGAAATCTGATACACTTCATTGTGTTCAGAGGAACTTGATAAAATGAGTTTGGAGGTGTTGGTGGGTGATCTGATTTCTGCTAGAAAATAATTATTTCAGTACCTGTGAGGAGTATACATACGAGTATTCCTACTGCCCTTTTATGTTGGAGTGGCATGATCCAGAGCTAAAACTCTGAAAATTCAACTAGCATGTAGAGGGATACAAATGGCTTACTACAAAGAGTAAATCAATCAAAATATAAAAATAATGAAATAACAATGAAGAGAATCGTAATATTATATGAACTTCAACCTCAACATTCATCTTGAGCTTCTCATTTTCTTCCTGAAGCATTTCATTTTGCTTTCTCATGTTCTCCAACTCAAACTTCACATCGCGCAGTTCACGCTCAAGCTCCTGCTTTTGAAAAGTCAGTTCCTCCACCTTCTTCTCAGCTTGAGTGTAGAGTTTCGTCTTGGCTTGTAGCTCCTTGGCTATGTTGTTCTTAGCCATGACGATCTGAAAGAACGCACGTGTGCATATGGTAGTATTAAAAAAAAGATTTGCGTGTAGAAAACATTATGTTCACGTTAAAAAAAATCATGAAAAGTTTCGACATCAGCGGCCTATTGTTGTGGGTAATGATCCGTCGGCATTGCAATCTGTTACATACCTCCAATCTTTATTATGAACCAGAGAAGTACACCTGATGCTCCTTCGATTTAGAAAAATAACCACGAAAGAGTAAAATAGAAATCCTTCTTGTTCAAAACAGAGTAAGAATCTTGAGCGGCTATGCCACCAAATCCAAGAAAACAAGGTATGAAAATTGAGATACTTATACACAATGTGTAATACAAGTGACTCTCTCCTAAATTTCAAACTTACATCTATGATTTTTGTCTTCAAGTCATTTTCCAGCATTTGAATGTTCAGAATGTAATGCCATTTACTTCAATTGAAATTTTCCCAAAGTTAATGAGCCCTAGCAGCACATAACATTCAATGCCAATCCAATGTAATGTGCTGCTGGGGGGGTAACATAACCTAGACTGGCACAGCTACTGAAGACCAGAAACGGAGCAGATATCGCTGCAAGATGCGAGGTTTGGAAGCAAATGGGGATGGTGAAAATAGGGTAGGGACAACAATATGCAAGACATGTAGCACTTGACATTAAACCCCAGAACAGCCAAGAGAAGAAATGAGGATTGGTTCTGTAGCCTGTAGGGCCTGTTCAGTAGTTTTGCTTTAGCTGAAAGATAAAACCCCATTAAGGGTATCTAGGAATGATGCCTCCAAGGAAAATGCTGTTTTCAAATTCCATTCTATCGCTACTCAAATTAGTATTTACGTTTTGCAGAAATGTTCACCATGCGCCGATCCGGGAGCCTATACCCTAGCAGCACATAACATTGATTCAACGCCGGCTCAACATCGGGATTGCGAATCAATGTTGTTTCAATGTTATATGCTACTAGGGCAGGGCTGCCCAGCATGCGAACCACGGTCCGGATCCGGACCGCGAGCTCCCATCCTCCGGACCGCAGACTACACTGACCATGTGTCCAGCAAATACCAGACAGTCCCGAATTTCTACCTTCTATCCATAACACTCTTGAATATTCATGATACTCAGAACAATATTTGCAGGATTTGTGGGTCATGCCCAGAATTTGACCGTCTTTTCTGCTTCATGAAAGTCTCTTTTTTTTCCATATCTGATCGGTGGAAAGGGTACAATTTCGCATGGCGAAAGCGCCAGAGGTTAACCCGACAAGCAGAGCTGTGCCTGCCCGTGCGGCGCCCCACGCCTCGAGTGACGGCTAGAAACCTAAACGGTTCCGGACAGGAGCGAATCACGGGAGCTAAAGCCAGGGTAACGCCAAAATCAAAAGTGTGTTCGTTCGCGACACAAGTGAAAGCCAAATCAGCTGGTTTATATAGGTCAGAGTGGGAACGCCTTCGCTTTTTTTTTTAACCCTGAGCAAGAATGTCCGCGAGATTTCACTGCTGGCAATAAGGGCTCTTCGATTGGGTCATTGAATTGATTGCATATGTGGAACACATAACGAAATTCACATGAAATGTTCTCGAAATGCAACTAATGTTAAACTTCATGTTCAAGCCAACGTTTAATATTGTTGCAAGGAATTCTTTGACTTTTACCTTGAATGATTTCTTTTAGCAATGATTTGTTATCTAACGATATCTTCATATTTGATGTGTTCAATGGATGAAACCGACATAACAAACTTCCTAATTACTCAGAAATATAGACCTCCGTCCAGAGTTATCTACCTCTCGATCTGGAATTTCACTTTCGGACTGCCAAACCGCCCGGAAGTCAATTAAGCGGAACTTTCCCGCCAACTAGTTGAGCACCCCTGTACTACACTCTTAGAAAATTCCGAGCGTTTGGGGAGTAAAAAGTGAGCACACCGTGAGCTTTTCGAATTTACTCTCTTATTACTCACCAAATGCTCCCTCATCGCTCGTATTGAAGTGAACACCTTGAAGTTCTTAGCCAGGCCCCTAGATGGCGGTAAGGGTCTCGCTTTTCGCACAGTACACAAAAGTTCCCTTCTCTTTCCCTGGAATCGTCCCTTGCAGGATTGTTTAGTACCTTGCCATATGTCTCGCCTAGTCTCATTATAGGAATGAATAAACACGGACACTTCATCATTTGTTATCCACATATTCATGGAGTCCAGGCCATAAACAAGCTCATATTCCTATTGAGAACCCTTTTGGAACGCATTTGCATTTATCCACATAGGAGATCTAGAATAAATAAAGAGTGTCCGTGAACTTCTTTCAGTCACACCTCAATTAAATGAGGTAATAAAGAACATGTATCTCGGACATTCGATGGAACCCATAAGAGGTTATCCTTCCTCTGACCTGTGCTGTTATCAGTGCTGTCAATGGTAGGTCACCTCTTGTCCGAAAGCGAAATCGATACACATTATACTAAGTAAATGAGAATTTTCGTATTTGCATGACATCTCTATCACTTTCTGATGGGAGCGTTTTTACTCACGGAGGAGGAAAGCAATTTTACTCCTTGGTGATGGAGCAAATTCGCTCCTATCCCGGAGTGAAAGGGGGGTGAAACTGGAGTTGGCTATTTTACTCTCTTTTTTGAGAAAAATCGCTCCCCTTTTTTCTAAGAGTGTAGTGTAAAATGCCATGTGACACTAAAAGAGTCATTTCAAAAGCATAATTCCATTTCACAGAAATATCTCTAGGTGCTACTACTTTAGGAAGCCAATCCAGTCGGCATATCAATACTAATGCAACGTCTCAAAAGCATTTAAGGCTCAATATGCGCAATGTTGAGTCAATGTTGAAGAACATCAATCGCCACAGTGAGTCAACATTGCCTCAATGATGAAATGCGACAGGTTTCAAAAATGTCTCAACATGCGTCAATCAAATGGCACATGCTGGAGGAATCAGCATGCCCCATTTCATTACTGAAGTATTCTGCGAATTATTAGCATCATCTCAACCCATTCTTCCATCTCAACATATATTCTATGCCGAGATTAGATAAGGACATCCTGGTCCTACGGAGGGATGGAAATAGCATAGTGATTGCAGCTAGAGAAGTCATTGCTGTCATTCTCTCCATGCATTCTTCCGCGCGGGCCAAAGAATGAGATTTGGACATTTTTCCGTCGTTAAACAAAGGGGAGTCAGGAGTCAGGAGAGTTAGTGATATCAAGAGGTGATTTCGCCCATTTCGATATCACGTGTCGAGGTTTGGAAGCAAATGGGGATGGTGAAAATAGGGTAGGGACAACAATATGCAAGACATGTAGCACTTGACATTAAACCCCAGAACAGCCAAGAGAAGAAATGAGGATTGGTTCTGTAGCCTGTAGGGCCTGTTCAGTAGTTTTGCTTTAGCTGAAAGATAAAACCCCATTAAGGGTATCTAGGAATGATGCCTCCAAGGAAAATGCTGTTTTCAAATTCCATTCTATCGCTACTCAAATTAGTATTTACGTTTTGCAGAAATGTTCACCATGCGCCGATCCGGGAGCCTATACCCTAGCAGCACATAACATTGATTCAACGCCGGCTCAACATCGGGATTGCGAATCAATGTTGTTTCAATGTTATATGCTACTAGGGCAGGGCTGCCCAGCATGCGAACCACGGTCCGGATCCGGACCGCGAGCTCCCATCCTCCGGACCGCAGACTACACTGACCATGTGTCCAGCAAATACCAGACAGTCCCGAATTTCTACCTTCTATCCATAACACTCTTGAATATTCATGATACTCAGAACAATATTTGCAGGATTTGTGGGTCATGCCCAGAATTTGACCGTCTTTTCTGCTNGCTTGCGCGTGCGATGAACTTGAGGTCCTCGTCGATAGAAGCGCCGGAATCTCTCTCTCCGTTTGCCTCATCCAATTTAACATCGCCGAACGTGTCGAGAGACCTACCGTTGTTTCGACTGACGTGGAGAACTTTACACTTACTTCTATTAAACCTCTTGAGCCATTTAGTCAAATCAACACCTGAACTTTGTTCTCTCCGTTCCCCAGGCTAGAATTACCATGGATCTCATTGGTTTGTGCTGCTACTTTCGCCGAATGTATCCAGGAATTCAAATGCTTTCCCCGGTGTCGTTCGTCTGCAAAGAAAATATCAAGTACTGCTCCAAAAGTACTGGAAGCGAGTGCCAGTTGCAAATATGGGACAGCTCCCTGTGCTGGCGATTTGCATCATCCCCCATCGTACGTTGATGTAATGAAGACCGGACGATGTCCATGCAATGATGATATTTTCAACATTCCATTAATTTTGACTATGCATAAATCATCAGCATCAAAATCCTTTCAACATTGTCAACATATTATCCACGTCGCAGCAACGATGGGACTGGGAAGAATCTCCGTTTGTCAGTTGGCCAATGAAACAGACTCATGACCGAAGGAATTTTACCAGATTGATTACAAATGAATATTTCAAATAAATTAATCGTTTTCCGCGATGTTCAAGGGCCGAAGGCGTGACCATAGCTCTGGCAAGTATGGAACCATTGTCAACGTTTAAACTTCAGCATCATCTGCAGAACCCAGTGATTTCCAGGAATGCAGCTTGAGATCATTTGGATCTGGAGAAATTGATGGAAAATAAGAAGGCTCTCAATTCCACTATTGCTACGTGGACTTACCTCTTGAACTTTCTTGTTATCTTCTTCACGGTTTGACGCAAGCTTCTTCATCTCTAGACTCATATCTTCAATTTTTTCCTGAAAACAAGAGGCAATCATAAGTGTTATATTCTTGCTTTATTCTGCTGGATGCTGCGTTATTATATGCCTAATTTTAAGGATTACTGAGTCCGCCTGAATATTGATAGGCGTCCTAGACGGTACAAATACTCCATATCCCACAATCTCATGCTTATTTGGTCTCATATAACAGGAGATTTGCGAGGCGGACGCGATTCATGAGATCAGACCCTCCTGCAAGGTTTGCTTATCATGAATTATTTATACATTTTCAACAACGTACAAGGGTCAGTGAAAAGTCCAAATACTGATTCCATACCTCATTTCTTCCTTGAATTATACAATTATAAAGTTTTATCCTCCTTCGTCACATTGCACACTGCTTACGCAATATTATCAGAGAGGCGAACACAAATCCCATTAACATTTCCCATTGTATATTTCCATCTTACTAGGGTGAAGATGCAAAGTGATTATTTATCCCAACCCCAGAGTCGATCCGAACTTGCCGGCCTCTGGTACACTTCCAACACCCAGCCTTCCAACACCTCTCCCACTCCCCTCCTACACTATTCACCCCGTGCCACCATACTTACCACGTCCTAGCGACGCCCTCCAACACCGTTTTAGCACCCTCTAACATTTTCCGGTATTCTTTCAACCGAATTCGTTACACTAATAATGAACCAATATATTTTACCTGAAAAAGAGAAGAAAGATTAACCCGTTGCTGCCGCCGCAGCGGAAAAAAATCTCGATGGCAATGACCAGTGATTTTCATCCCGATAATTTCACAGCTGCCGAATTTTATTGCCAAACTAATGCATGCCCCCTTCTCAAATATTATATTTCAACGCGTCGGAGACTTGCAAAGGAAAGGAGTTAATGGTGCTGGACAATATTAAGAGGGGAGCTATTGAAATGAGAAATAAATGGCATATATAAATAAGGCTTGTTTAGTCACGTGCCATTTCGTAAGAAACGGTTGACGAGAGGAGACATATTCCAGATAGTTCATAACATAAAGGAAGGCTAAGAGAATACTTAAAAAGGGTGGTTCCCATCCAGACGCTGCCCTGGCTTATTTTTCTGACCCTGATCTTTGAAGAAAGAGAACAGCTCTCATACGTGGTATAAGTAGGCAGTTGAATGACATGCGCACAAAAATGAAGCGTATGTCCACCTTAAATGTAGGCTCGACCTTCCGCAAAAATGTCCGAATCCGATTCTTGAACATGAACATGATTCTTGAGAATATTATTTGCATAATATCATTCTTCAAACACATAAATCAACTCACGAGCAGTCGCGGATCCGTTCGGGCTACTTTTGAGTCTTGGAAACGTTTATTCAGCATATTCCACTGTTCAATTGATTTACCAAGGCTTTCTCGCAGGTTTTCTAGCGCATCCAGTATCCGGCCTCCCTGCAGATGCTCCGCTAAGGCAAAGAGTGAGCGAAGATAGGCCAATTGAGTGGCAGTCAAAGCAATGAGTTCATTTCTGAAATGTGTGAAAAATTGGAGGCTATCAGATCCAACCCAGAATGTACATCATCTATGACAACCGAAGGAGTTTGCCTAATTTTGGCTCTTAAGATAATTCTAATTCTGTTTACATATTTCGGAAGGGTGATATTAGACCCATGAAGGTTTCCCTCATTTAAAATCTGAGAAATTTCAGGAAGTTGAGTTTGGTTAGTATCAGGGCTAGTTTGGGTGAGGTAGTTTCTGCCCAGTTTCGGTTTCAACAAAATGCGCATGTTAAGAATTCTCTTAACTTCTGAAACGAACGAAAAATTAAAGTTATTATCCGAATGTAAAGGATTTTAAAAACGTATTTTTGATTTACATTTCTCTTTTACTTTCCAAAAGGACCTCGAATCAGATCGTTTCGCATCACCAAAAAAATTTATTGAGAACGTCAATTTTCTTGAGTCCAAATTTTTAATTCGCCAAGAATTAGAGAGTATATTGGAAAAATGTGAATGTATTATACCCAAATGCACATGTCTATTTTCATATAGATAATAGTAATATTCATACACTATTTCATTAAATGTTTCATTTTGTTTTCCTGTTTGCGAACATTTCCCTTCATTCAACGCTGTTTCAAGTATGTATTCTGAAGGAATATTCATCCATCAAATGCGAGAACTTCAAGAGAACAAAAGGAACCTAATTGTGACGTAACCTAGCGTCACCTAACCTAATCAAACCTAACCTAGCTTCATATTTGAATGTGAATATGTGCTACCAAGGCTTTTGATCTGTTTTATTTTGGAAAGTGGTGTGCCTTTTCTCCAACATGGGAATTGTCATGATTTAATATTTATTTTCTTTGGCATTCATATCATTCATGCGATGAATTTTCTTTGTTACATTGCGAACATTACGAAGTATTGAATTAATTAACATTGCTCTCACAAATTCAGATTTTCTGGACGAAGACTTTAAGATGCAAATGTTGGTAATATGAAGTCCGATTGAAATGGAATTTATTGAAAGTGGATTTAAATTGAAAGATAGAAGTCGAAGATTAGCAGTTCCCCATCGTTCAAAATTGCTTATCGACGTTCAAGTGGTGAAAACCTACTATATATTCTTGAAATGTGCAGCAGTTCTTTGATAAATCGGGTATTCTGACCTTCTTGAAGATAGTCCATCAGTTCCTCTGATGAGGAGTGAAGAAGGGCTTCTGCAATGCCTCTGTGCCCCAGGTTACAGAGGCAGCTGCAAATGAGTGGCAGATCTCTCCCATCCGTCCTTCTCAGAATTTCCAAAAGATTTAAGGCATCCTGTTGTCTTGACCCTTTCGATTTATCTTTGAGGGTTCTGCAGTCGTTATTACCTATAGTTCCGTTCTCTCGCAAGCCTTTGATCAGGGCGTCCATGTTTTGGATGCTGTAAAACTTAACTTGAACTCGGTCAAGACGCCCGCGCAAGTCTGGAAATATCAGATATAGAGAAAATGCATGAGACGCTCAAGCTCGTCATGTATATGTATTGAATTAATAATAATTTCGAACATACTTTTTCTCATCAGGTTTAGCCCTTATTTATTTTGAATTTAATAGGATACACGAAAATGTAGAAAAAACGGAATTAATTACACACTCATGGGATGTCGTAGAATTCTGGCGTTTTTGGTATAAACAAATATTGGGACGTACGCAGTATTTATTAATTATTATCTTCATGACATATTTGGCTAGCATTGTGTAATGGAAAAGGGAACACCAACATTTGTAGGTCTTACCAGTTTTACTCTCTAATTCCTCAGCCAAACCTCCTTGTGAGCAGTCTTGCAGTAGCAACAAGATTTCTAGGTACCACTTCTCGTACCTATAAGGCTTGCTTGGCAAAGTATTCAGAAGCCCCTCTAGTTTTTTTCGATCCTCCGGTAGAGAACTAATCTTTGATATGTCCTCTTCATCTAAGAAATGTTTCAACCTTTCAAAGACTAAATTGAACGGAGCCTGGAGAAGAAGGTGGCGGCGGCTCTTGATAAACCTGGGTATATAGAATGCATTTCAAATGAAAAAGTGACAATTTCTAGATCTGAAATACAATGCATCCCAAAGATTCCCCTTTAAAAATTCAAAAATGAGAGTTTCTAAACCGCACAAGCCAAGTTAAATATTTTTTCAATTCTTCATAGCCCAAATAGGTTTTTGTTTCAAGAGCCAAATTTTTTTTAACTCTTGAGACACTAAGTTTCCTTGACAGAATAAAATGGAACATTTTCATTAGAGTTTCACACTTTTGAAAAATTTGGGGTAGATTAGGTTATGTTAAGATACGTTGAGTTAGTTGGGTCATATTCTGACTCTTCTATTATTTTTGGTTAGGTTTGTGAATTAAATTTTAATTAACTCAACTTTTAATTTCATGTAAACAAATGATTTTCAGAAGTTTACAAAATTCATGCAGTAAATCAGCGTCTAGGATGACTTTTAAACTCAAAGAAAGATGGTTTGGGCAATTGGAAATGGTGGGCTGTAAAGAGACAAATTTGATTTTCCTCTTATACATAATATCCAACCTGAACTCTTCTGCGAGGGGAGGGCTTTTACTCTGATCGGAGGAAATTGTAATCCTTAGATGGCGAAAGCCGCTCCTTCCCAATCATGAAAAGGGAGTTAATCTGATGTAAGAGATTTTTCTCTCTTTTCCGACCAAAATCACTCACTTCCTAACACTTGGAATCCAGTTTCCGATCGCGCGGGGCGAAACGGTCCTCCAATTTTTATAAGCAGGGAGGTGTGGCTCTGGGAGGATGAAGCATGGACGACGATCTACTGTGTGCACGTGAGAAGTTCATATGCCTAAGATGTAGCCCAAAAGAGGGACGGGAAGTTCCACAACTCGGGTAACGCCCAGTCATGATTCTTCCATGACTCTACTGTCAAAATTTGACAAGTCCACATATAACATTCAGAAAATCAACACCGCGGTGCAGATGAGAGGATACGGTAGAATTAGGTCTGGATCTTGACTAACGTTATGTCTACTGAAATTAGTTTCGTTGACTTAGGCAATCCCTTGCCAACAGAACCCCTATTCACATTACGAATAAGTGTTCGACCTCGATCCGGGATGTCAATATGGCCATAAATACCAGTTCATGCACACCATGAACTTTGAACTTTAAAGGGGAAACCAAAGAAACCGTGCTGCACACCGTCAATGAAAACTGTTTGCTACCATGACAGCAAATGGAAGACACCTTGCATTACTATCAGTGGTTTTAGTTCTTTCCTAGAAGGGGAGATAGCGAAAGAAGCCCGTGAGAAATAAGAACGATGAGGGAACATTTGCTTAGTAATAAGAGAGTACATTTGAAATAGCTCACATACTGCTCACGTTTTTACTACCTAAACGCTAGGAAACTTCTAATAGTGTAGGGCGTCATATGACGGCTGCGGGGGTTCGAAGTGCTAATGTTAGTAGCATACGGCTGGCAATGACTTCTAACTACGGCATGTAACTTCAAGCTAAAATGAACCATACCTATCATACGGGTATAATATGATTAAAACTTATTGTATTAGTTGAAGGGTTTTTTGGATACATGAATTCCGGAGAAGTTCATCTCAACTAGTGGAAAATAACTCGAAATGGAATGATCTTATTTGCTGAAAGGCACTTTTTGTCTTTTCTAACTGTTCACGTGCATATTTAAAATGATAAAGTGAAATCAGGGACAAAGTCTGTTGCTGGAAAATAACTAAATATTTACAAGAATTATTCATTATGCTAGTTAAAGGAATATATAAATGTTCTTCTCAAAGCTGCATAGATCTGTAACATTGCACATGTACGAACTCAACATCCCCAGAACTACTCATGTACCAAGTTTCAGGATTGTACCATATCCAGAACACGGTTAGAATTGGCATCACTCACTCACGACCGTTTCTCCACATATGCCATATAATTACTGTATGAATAATCAGTGCATGTACATGGTGAAGGAAATGAAATGAATGTGCCTCACATTCTTGCTGCAATATGCCGTTGTTGCTGTCCGTATAATTCACCTACATGGAAAACAAGCACATTCATAATAACTAGGAAAATGTACCCACAAGCCTTATTTCATTTCATTGAATTAATTTAATTGGAAACTAGATAAATGAGGTACAGAGCTCTTGGAAGCTCCAAAGTTGACTATTGTGACGTTCGTCAGTCTAACTTACTTCCAATACTTTCAGACGAATCCCATTCCTGCCTTTACTGCAGAAAGCGTCTTGATCACAAATAAATGAAAGGAATACTTGTGAATCATTTTTACGGAAAGCTTAAGGCCAATTTCAAGTTACTTTAAAATATTGATGATGCATGTTTGCTAATGCTAAAATATTCCTTATGTCGGGAATGATGGGTTTTAACATCGCTGGGTTTTTCCAGTTTAAATATAATCTCACTTTCAAAATCAGGGCATATATGGATGTACTAGGTGTTGCCCATTGATAACCCCCTAGACCACAGCCTAAACCAGAGGAGGTAGAAAAAAATTACATATAATTGACGCTCGATACAATGAACCTCTACATGAAAGAATTTTCTCTATTACTTTTTTTTCAAGTTTACAATTGTTAGCTCATTCACATTCATGTGTTTCTACGTCTCTATGTAACGAAGTTCTGTGTAAGGAATTGTTCTGTTTTACGAGGGGATTTGTTTGTCCGAAGGAATAAAACCGTTCCATTTTACTTTCGTAAAATGGCGTTGAAGCCCGAGAAAATCTCATCTTTTATCTAAGGAGAATGACAAATATAATGTTAATTTGGCCCTTAAACCAATTTCATTGAATTTGTATAGATCGTTCGACAGGGTGTCCTTTGCAGAGTGATAAAATATCACTATTACTCCACTCTGAAGGGTTTGAAGAAGTTAGGTTAGGTTACAATCTAGTTATTTTGCAAGATTTCCCTTGAAATGTGAAATGGCCGGGAATATCTCTTGATTGGAACTATTAAATGTTCTCAGGAGAGAACATTGATGTAATCCTGAAAGATCATGTTGAGGCTCTCATGCATAGTGAGGGCAAGCAGTATGGATTCTCCTGGGGAAGTCTTGCAAAGGAACATCACCAGAGAGTTGAAGGACATGGAAGATGACGCAGAACTCCTTAATCGTCTATTGTAATCTTAACCCGCTTATCTGTCAGAGGCGCAACCGGGGGTGCACGCAAATTACCTGAGGTGCTTCTTTAGATTCGAAAATGAATGCCTTCATTCATGATATATGAAGGTTTTTTCACTTGTTCTAATGGTTTTGGCTGCGGAGGTGGGGCTACCTTTGTGTAACACCCGGTATTTGGTTATTATCCTCATTTACTTATTTACTCCTCCAGCTGCATAGTTGATTTTCCCTCCTTTCTGCTCAGAAATGACGACTACCACAGTATTACATCACGCCTGCTTCTTTCGAAGGTTTCTTTCCGTCGAGTCGCCAAAGCCAATTTCCACACTGATAATGTATTCACTATCTTCGCCTTTGGCAAGAATTCTTCCGTTGTATGCAAAATGATGGCATTTCAATTGTGGTATGGAGGTAGACCAAAAATGGTAGGAGAACGCATGAGATAAATATACAGCAGGAAGAACTTGTATGTTGCAATAGAAAGATGAAATACAGCAGATGCCCAAAGGAATACAAAAATTCAAATTGGAACATGCCCAGTGTTTTTTCGCACAAATTTTCCTTAAACCAAATGTAAATAAAATTTTGAAAACGTCGCTTGCATCCTAAAGGAATTATGGCAAATATTTAGGAATTCCCTAATTGTTCTAACTTTTGGTGAAAGAAACTAACGTCGGTAGAGGTGACACATTTGGGTATGCATTAGAGCTACGAAAGAACTTCGCTTGTCCTAGTCAGAAGGTAACATCTGCTACACTCTTAGAAAAAGGGGAGCGATTTTTCTCAAAAAAGAGAGTAAAATAGCTAACTCCAGTTTCACCCCCCTTTCACTCTGGGAATGGGAAAGGAACAAATTTACTCCATCATGAAGGAGTAAAATTGCTCTCCTCCTCCGTGAGTAAAAACGCTTCCATCAGAAAGTGATAGGGATGTCGTGCAAATGCGAAAAATTCCTTATATACTGTGTATCTCTCTCATACATGTGTTGACCTACCTCTGACTGTACTGATTACATCACACGTCAGAGGGTGGACCACCACTTATTAGTTCCGTGGAGTAGTCCGGGATATCAGTCCTTATCACCTCATGTAATTGAGGTATGAGGGAATACGCATTCTAGATCTCCAATGCGGGTAATGTCACCCCCTTCCAAGTGTTTTCTCAATAAGAATATGAGCTTGTTGATGGCATGGACTCTATGAATACGTCTTTAATATGTGGATAACAAATGATGAAGTGTCCGTGTTTATTGATTCCTATAATGAGACTAGGCGAGACATATGGCAAGGTACTAAACAATCCTGCGAGGGACGATTCCGGGGAAAGAGGGAAGTGAACTTTTGTGTACAGTGCGAAAAGCGAGACCTATACCTCCATCTAGTGGCCTGGCGAAGAACTTCTAGGTGTTCGCTTCGATACGAGCAATGAGGGAGCATTTGGTGAGCAATAAGAGAGTACATTTCAACCAGCTCACATAGTGCTCACTTTTTACTCCCTAAACTTTCGGAATTTTCTAAGAGTGTTGGTTCAAATTTTTTGCTAGTGGATGACAACGCACGTCCTCACAGAGCCAGGATAGTAAACAATTTCTTGGATGAAGCGGGTTTGCAATAGGATGAACTGGCCAGCACTGTCTCCTGATCTCAACCCAATCGAGCATATCTGGGATTTGCTCCAAAGACGTCTCGACAACCGCCCCCACGATCCACAGTCCATAAACGACTTGAGCAGAGCACTTCTTCAAGAATGGGATGCTATACCTCAGGAGGCCATCCAAAATGTAATTAGCAGCATGAGAAAGCGATGTGATGCTGTGATTCGGGCAAGAGGGGGCCCGACAAGGTACTAAGATTGCAATATTTCTTGAAACTCTCCGTGCAACCAAGAAAATAAAGTGGGTGGCTGATGTGCCTTAGTGACAGGAGTTGGAAAAAGTTATTCTTTTGGTAACCTAAAACTGAGTTAAAGTTAAACTGAGTAATTCTTTTTTTGTTTGTATCTCTAAAGAATATTCTGTAATAAATACTTGCAAAAAACTCAATAAGTTTCCATAGCACGATAAACTCATGACCTACCCAAGTGATCCACTTCAATCGTTGAGCAGTGTAGTTGTATAGGGAGCCAAATTTGGGTTGCAATCGTGCCAACACAATCAGCAAGATTGTTGGACATGGAATCCCATGCTAATGCAGTCGGTTTTCATATTTCATGCTCATATCAATTCATGCTTCACCATCCATTCACAAATAGACGTTTGACTGATGTTTACAAGAATCTTAAGCATAGTGTCCCTCACGTGATCTTTGCAGCAGTGGAAATGTTGCGAGGATCTTGCACAACCTGGCAAAAAAATAGAAAATACCTTTAATGTGTCTGACGATTTTGTCTGAATGTCGGTGGCAATACGATATTCCACGAACATGCCATGAAAATTGCTAAGGCAAGTAATTCCGTGAGAGTGCATTTTCAAATTTCATCAAGGGTAATTTACTAGTTATTAGAAAACAAGTGACTTTGGGAACCCCCTCAAAAAGGAATCACCAGGTTTTAGAACTGATAAGATTACTAAGGCACAGTCACTTTAATTAGGAATATCCATGAATTGAATCGTGGACAAGTGGAGCGTAATAACTACACGCTTTCCTTGCTTTTAAGTCATGTGAAGTATATTTTTTCCCTCACACATCGAGCTTAATTTCACATATTACCTATATATTTTGTATATTCGAGACACGCAGGGAGATATAAACATTTGGAGTTTTCAAGGTGCCATAACGGCGAACTCATAGAGTGGATCTTGTGATTGGGATTTGTAGAGCTCATCTTCCATCCCCCATACTAAGCAACAGACATTGGCCAAGACTGCAGTAGCGAATAGAGGCTTCGTCTTTACGTGTATGATTTACTTTAACCGATTTTTCCACAGAACAAACGGTTCCATTGCATCTAAACCAAGGTCCACTTCATCGAGAACTCTCAACGCCGAATCTTTCGGAGGAAATGAAAAGGCAGGAGATGTGAGTTCCTATTCCTCACTCCTAAAATGCAAGTTGGACAAATTCAGGCTGAAGCAACTTTGGAAAGCACCTTTATCGTTGCAACAAAAGAACGGGGGTGGGAGGGAAGGAATGATTGGCAGACAAAAGTACTCACAAGTATCCCAGCAAACAAGGTAACGTTGGATCAACGTTATATCAACGTTCCGAACGTTTATTCAATGTTGATTCAACGCTGATTCAACATTATGTGTTTCAAATTGTTTGCTGGGATCCTTCTAGTTGCAGCCCTTCAAAATAAACAAATGTGCGAAATGTATTTTTTTTTCATTCTTCTAAGGTGGCAATTGAAGTCTTCACTGGGAAACCTGAAAAGAAATATTCTTACTTAATGTCTATTCGTCGTAATTTTCAATTTTTAGACATGCGCATTCTTCAAAAATAGATTTGCAGTGCGTCATGTTCCGCATTTTTCGTCTAGGACCTAGGAAGTTATATTTACTTCCCATGCATAAGTTCTATTGTTCACATTTAGTGATCGTATATTGTTCACTAGCTTTCCCAAGTCTTTCGCAAGTATGTTGGGTATCAGCACTTGTACATGTCCTTGGCAAGTTCCCATGGTAAGAAGTAGTTTGTTACGTTTGAATAGGACCTCACCTTGTTCATTAAGATGTAGTGGCATCAATTTCCTTATCAACAACATTTACACGCATATTCTTGCCGATCACGATGAATAGGGATTGTTTTAAGTGATATTTATGCATTTAAAATACATATGAAAAAATAAAATGCCGAAATAAGTGTACCCACTTTTCCCTTTTTTTCAGACTGTTTATTAAACGGATTAGTACCAACCTGTCCGCCTGTACCTGTATAAGCAGTGGCGTAGCAACCGCCCAAGCAGCCCCCGCAGTTGCGGGGGGCTCAGGCCTAGTGGGGGCCAAAAATTCCCACCAAACATGCGAAAATTCTCTTAATGTTAAGAAATATTTGGTAAAGCAAAAAAATTATTAAATAAAAGCAAATGGTTACCGCCCATAAGGGAGGGGCCCTGATCGACTCTTAACGTCAAATTATCAACCCAACAGAGGCGATTGTGAACATGTTTACTTGTCTTTGGAGAAGGCAGCACTCCCAACGTTAGGCCATATCACTGCAAGTTAATTTTATGTAATATCTGCCCCCTGTCGGGTACCGTGCAACAGTGTGTGTCTTTCAAAAGTGTCCCATACTTGTGCTGGCCTAGCCTATGGCCTATAATAGCATCGCCTTGTAGGCCTAACGCGCAAGGCCAGCACAAGTATGGGACACTGTATGAACATACATGAACTGAGAGAAAAAAGGGTCACTTGCGGTTAACTTCGGTGGGGAACACCATCATTCAGTAGTTGAGTTCATCTCAATCAAAGGGTATACAGATNGCCCCCACGATCCACAGTCCATAAACGACTTGAGTAGAGCACTTCTTCAAGAATGGGATGCTATACTTCAGGAGGCCATCCAAAATGTAATTAGCAGCATGAGAAGGCGATGTGATGCTGTGATTCGGGCAAGAGGGGGTCCGACAAGGTACTAAGATTGCAATATTTCTTGAAATTCTCCGTGCAACCAAGAAAATAAAGTGGGCGGCTGATGTGCCTTAGTGACAGGAGTTGGAAAAAGTTATTCTTTTGGTAACCTAAAAGGTTAAACTGAGTAATTCTTTTTGTGTTTGTATCTCTAAAGAATATTCTGTAATAAATACTTGCAAAAAACTCAATAAGTTTCCATAGCACGATAAACTCATGACCTACCCAAGTGATCCACTTCAATCGTTGAGCAGTGTACTATCTTGATTTAAAAAGAAAATCGCTCGATTTGTGCTTGAGGATATTTGATGGGTCGACCTAGCATTTCCGTTTGTTCTGATCACTTTCACCGTGACGATTTTCTCACGCATGAAACCTCGGAGATGAGACCTATCAATTTACTCATTCGGAGTCAAGTTCCTGTTGAACCACGAGAACAGCGGGAACGTGCTAACGACCTGCAGCCGTGTCTCATGTCATGTACAACCTGCCCAAAGCTCAGGAAAATTTTG
The DNA here is from genome assembly GCA_905338385.1 of Darwinula stevensoni. Lineage (NCBI taxonomy): Eukaryota > Metazoa > Arthropoda > Ostracoda > Podocopida > Darwinulidae > Darwinula > Darwinula stevensoni. Next base: position 11,422 of record CAJPEV010002523.1, on the reverse strand, counting down.
AGGGCGAAAAAGCGGCAGAATTACACGACTGAGATCGAAGTATTGTATACTCCAATCCACGCTGTAACCAGACTCAGGAAAAGGCTGGATGACGCATCAAAGTCACCAGCCAAATATCTTTTTCAAGTAAAATCATCACTGTTCATATCTCCCCTGCTTAAATGCATCTTGTGAAGGGAGGAATAAGCCCAAAGAATGGGAATCCGAGGTGCTGGTACAGGCTGTAGGCCTCAGAGCCTCGTCCCCAAAAGCGTACATGCGTAAAAGAACTTCTGCGTTACCCATTCTCACTTTTGTCCACTCTGGCAGCCTGGTTCAGCAAAATCATGAAGTGACTTGGAATACCAGGAATGCTAATAGAAGTCCTGAAATGGAACATCGAGAGCGCAGCATGGACGAACTCCACAGAATGTGCTCCCTAAGTTTTGACGAGATGAAAATCGACTCCAGATGTAGTTATGACTCCTCTACGACATCTTGTATGGTCCAAGCAATCGAATGATGGTTCCTATGGTAAGGGGGAAATTTGGCTCATGGAAACAACCAATTTTTTATAACTTTGATTCCAAAATGAACAACTCTTGGGTTTCCGTCATGAAGGCATTGCATGTTGCAGGTTTCATTGTTGTGGCAACTACATGTGACATAGGTGCGCAGAACATGAACCTACGGAGAAAGCGTAACACCAGAATGGAAAAAAGCCATTGGCGCCACACCTGTGATCCTGCCCAACCAGTCTTTTTTGCTGATGCGCCTCACCTTCTAAAACTCGTCCGCGATCATTTTGTAGATCAAAGGTATGATATGGGCGCAACGACCTTGACCAATCAGTCATTGGAGGATATAGTGTCTCTGAAGGTATGGCATATTTTTAAAATCATTTTCCAAAGCATTTGATTTTGTCCACTACTGAGAAACTAAGAATGTCACTCAATGCAACTCAATGTACACTCGATCGCAGAAGGTCTCAGGCACTATCTCCCTCAGGACGACAAGCTTGCTGACCTTATTGATACAGGGAATGCATATTTTGATGTTAACAGTCGACAGTAAACAGATAACTTTGGACCTTTCTGGCATATACCTAACGTCAACGAGTTCGTCCTACGTCAAAAACTAATTTACGAATTGGACGCAGTTTAGCACGCTCAAGGCCCTGCGGTGTCAGAGAACGGAAATGTTTCTCTGCTTATCACGTACGTCAGTTCGCCCTGTTGGCATTTTTCTTTTAGTACATTGCATACCAAACATTTTACCACGTCGATCCGCTGCTCTGACCTAAGCCGCAGTTACCTTAGCCTATAGCTCAATGCCTACAGGGCTATGGCTTTTTCGGCCATAGGCCAAGCAAAAGGATTCGCGAAAGGACTCAAAAACGGATATCTCCGTGAGCGGTGCGCAAAGTGTTGAGCTTTCAAGAAAACGATCACAAAGCAACATATACTTGACAAGTAGACTCAATCAAGACTGCCTAGAATACTTATTCCGAGAACTCAGGGCTCCCGGACGAACTTGTGTCAATCCGAGTCCGGTCATTACGCCTAACTAGTGGAAGTAACTAGCAACATATACTTGACAAGTAGACTCAATCAAGACTGCCTAGAATACTTATTCCGAGAACTCAGGGCTCCCGGACGAACTTGTGTCAATCCGAGTCCGGTCATTACGCCTAACTAGTGGAAGTAACGTTGTATCGAGGGGGCTTAAAGTGAAAGACGTTTACGTAATTAATGAGCGGGTTATTCAACATGACGCTGAGAAAATTCCAGACTCGAATGACTCAGAAGGAAATCTGTTGGACATTTCGTACAAATTCCCCCTACAGAAGCATCTAATGACATAAATGACAAATATGGAGAGGAGGATAAAACTGATCTGATCGATTTAGTTGAAGCAGATGTCGTTTTCGATGATGTTAACAATGAAGCCTTGCAAAGAGTTGCAGGCTTCATTGGTCAAAAGCTAAAAGAAAATGCTATCCATAGCTTGATGTAGTAAGCACGAGTAAGCCTATTTCTTGCGCTTGGCTGGATCTGTAAGGGGTTTCCAGCCAGTTCCTCTTGGCTAGAAACAGTAAAGAAATTGGAGAAGTAATTCAAAGCCTGGCACGGGAAACACTTAGAAGAGGGGGGTGGGGCATTTCATTTCAGAATTGATTTTGCTTTTCATGATCCAAGGACCAATTGCTGAAAAGGAAGCGGATAGGGGACGAAGAGAGCGGGCAAAACTTTGCATCTTGCACAGCTGAAACCCATTCGCCAGGAAATTCAGTTCTTTTTTGGAGCTTCTATTTTCCAGGCTCATTTTATTCTGGGCAAGTAAAAGGCCACGAATCAAACAATTTTTCTTTCATAACTCCTTTAAAATTGCATGCATGTCTCTGTTGTGAGAAAAGACAGCTGCGCATTTTTAATCCACGGGTCACAGGCAGAACTACAGTTTCTCTTCTCGAGTGATTCAGGCACCCAATATCCACTTACACCGAGGTATAGATTTGGCAGCAAAGAACACGTGCATGGAAATAGGTTCTATACAAAGATATCTCATTCAGAGGCTTACCACGCCGTCAACTCAGCCTTGTCTGATTCGGTATTTATATCACCATAAACATAAATTAGTGTTCAATAATATGACCGAAGGAGAACCAGAGCGATTGACATGAGGAGAGGCGACAGGTGTGCAGCCATCACGCCGTCAACTCAGCCTTGTCTGATTCGGTATTTATATCACCAAAAACATAAATTAGTGTTCAATAATATGACCGAAGGAGAACCAGAGCGATTGACATGAGGAGAGGCGACAGGTGTGCAGCCATACAGGTATCTGAGACCTCTCCGAGCTGCCAGGCATGTTAACACTCTGGAAGGCCTTGCCCACGCTTCGCGACATGCCTGCGTTCCCTTTCTCAAACTCGTGGCGACCATACTAATAACCAGCTACGTCCGACCTCCAGTACAGCAAGGCAACCCCGGTCTGTCTCTGACGACACCCGGCTGAGTCCCCCTAACCCAGTTTCCAATCCCGGAATGACCAGCTAACCCAGCTCCTCATCAGCGCCACCCTATTACCCCTCCACTTTCTTTCCCCAGTATCAGAGATAGCCGATACCCAACGAGAGACAACGTACCTTCCTCTGGAGAGGAAGCCGGTCGCGAGGCCTGTCCGAAACGTCCTCCTCCAGCTGAGACACCGGAAAGGAACTCATTGTGGAGTTGGTGGCCGAAGACAAAAGTAACGACCTCCATTTATTGAGTGTATTTCAAGATAGCATGGAAGTTCCGCAAGGAAGCATTCAAGCTTCTCAGGTACTGAGGCTTTATATTAAACTTGTCTGTTCTCTAGAAAGACTAGGACTAAACGCAGTTACGCAAAATCCCAATAAGCCAAACTAGTGAAAACGATACTCCCACTTTCCTAAGGAAAGGGAGTGAACTCATCTTTCTTATACCATCTTCATCAAAAGACGTATTAGTACGTCGCGACTTATGTCCTTCTGCTTAGCCTATGATCTAAAAAGGCATGGGCTTGTAGGCCACGTTAGCAGAATTTTCGGCCAAATTGACCGAAAAGTGGCTTGATGCGGATGGGTCTGCTATACTCATTAACACAAAGTTCAGCAGTCTCGCGCGGCTTATAGTCCTTGGACACGCACTCAATGGCGAATTTGAGCCTGGAGAAAAACATTGACCGTTGCCCCTAAACATAATATTACGGTAAGAACACGAAAGCATGCAATCCCTGACCTGTACTTAGGGATTCCGCCACTAAGCCCCAGTGTTTGTTGATATTGGAAGTACAGCTAATCAAAGTCTAAACGTTCATCCCAGAGCAAAATTTATATAGAAATCCTTTAATAAACGTAGGCTAGAAGAGAATTAAATAGCGCCCACATTCCAGTTTAGTGCTTGAAAGGATCTTGGGGCATGACAAGCGATTACCTGACGGTCATTCTCAAGCCGGTCCCTGCGAAGACACTCGAGAAGCGCGCTTCGAAAATCAGATTGACTGGCTTGCCCCACTCCTCGACCAGGTCAAATGTTGTTCAGATTCGATCATACATTGGAGCACTAAACAACTCGGAGACGGTATCCCTCCCGAAACGGGTTCGACCTAGGCCCTGAAAACGGTCGAGATTGGAGATTCGGTCGCTTGGCGCGGGCCAGTCTCGCCCCCAGACCTTGACACATCCTTCGAGCGATACTGAGGGGAGGATGGAGACGGTGAAAACGTCCGTCACTTTCGAAGGAGACCCGGGATCAGGAATCCAACCGTCTGCAGAGACTGCTCCATCCCATCCAACGACGAAGCCCCCATGACCTTGTGGTACTGGTGGTTCAATGAGGGAATGGGAGAAATGCATGCTTGATAGTATCGTCTCTGGGTTCCCCTTTGTTCTTATTTCCACCCGGATCCATCGAGTCGCGAACCTCCGAGATCAGTAATCGGCCAAGGAAGGTCAGCTGAGGCTGACACCGAGGACCCCCAAGGGCGAAAGGTGCAATACCAAGTTTGGGCATCGAAGTCCTCCGTTAATTCCGTGGGATTAATATAGGGACAATGTGGTCTACAATCCCGTAGCAATATTAACTCTCGTTACTAAATTTAGCCTTTTGACGTAATTTTCCCTACCTCCACTCTCTCACTCGATAACATTCTAATGGAATAATCGGCCTTAATCCCATTCTATCCCCTTCCGTCTAGCAATGCCTTGGCTTGTAGGCCGCGCGCGTAAGGTTGAGATGGTAGAGGCCTATGGTAGAGCTGTTGAAGTCGATGAATGCGAATGGATCAGTTCAATACTGTTTTTCTCAAATGCCTAGAAACAAAGGTTTATGCCCCGAGACCGAAACCAGCCTTGGGATGACATGGTCCACCCCCTACGACCCATCGGCCGTTCACGCCTTTACGACGTAATATGCAGCAAATATGTGGAGTTACTTTCACAGGAAAACATTGCGTACCGGACATTTCATCCCGCCAATCCACCGCACTGACCTAAGCCTCAGTTACCTTAACCTAAAGCCCCGTCAATGCTGTGAACTGGCTGAATAGTTATCACCCGTCCAACTTGAAGAACTATGCAAGAGGGAAGGGACTCGGGACAACATTCACATCTTTTAATTCTTAGAAGTCTTGGCCTGGACCTCAAAGTAATGAAAAATTAGCGAATCGTACTTAGATTTCCAATCTCTTCCTTGTAGTAACGAAACGACGACTTGGCAGAGTTCTTCACATTCAATGGTTACTCAGAAGCATTTTTCGTTAGCGGCTAATAAGGCCTACGCACAATGGTACAAGGCCAATGACGACATCAGCTGTCATTAGTGGGTGGGGGCGACGAACTCCCCCCCCCCTACAAAGCGTGGTTCTTGTATGCATGCAGTCTTCAAATATGCATGTCATGATTCAATCGATCCCATCACGAACACACTCGAAAATATAAATTGAAGCCATAAGTAGTTGACTGAAGAGGCGTTGCCCTCCCAGTAATTTCTTGTCGATCGCAATTATTGCCTATCGGGCACAATACGCATTTACCCGTTCTCTTCAGTCTTTGCCTTGCAGCATGGAGAACTACAGCGTCCGTTTCAGGAGCAAACTGGGCTGGCCGGCGAAGGCGGGCAAGGGAAACTTGCAGGAAGGCCTCAGTAGAGACCTTCACTATGGACTTTGGACCCTCGTGAGGGGAAACCTGTTGGGTCACCTCCCTCCAGCCAGTTTCGTTATCCGGCGTGGGAGCCACGTATTTCTGATTTCGTCTCTTGCTGGCGCCCTGGCTTCTGCCCTCTCGTCTCTGGCCTATTTATTCTACTTCCCCTACTTGGTGACTTTGAACGGTCATAGCCTATTCGCCGGCCCCTTTTCTCCTTGTCTGGATCTCCATCTCCAGTGCCCTGCAGGCGGTCATCATCGCACTTAACTGCGCCTTCTACTGGACCGATATCAAGGTGAGACGGATAGAAAGAAGTAATGTCATATACTTCCCTGCCTCGTACACGGGCTGATTTACTGATACTAGGAGTATTTGAGTAAAGGTATGGCCTTACGCTAGATTTTCTCATGCCTCTGCTATCCTTGATGTATGTGACTGTCTCATTTCATATTTGAATGAATGCATCCATACCAGCTCAGCAATATTTGCTTTCCCTCGCTGCTTGGACGTACTTCAATGTTAGAAAAGGAAAGGAGTGAATGATTGTCTACCAACACGTCATTCAGTAAATGAGAATTTTGAATAGCTGCCTGAAGTAAGATATCATATGTGCGTGAAAGATGAGGCATTTGCGTGACTTCACTATTATGGTCTTCTGAAGCGGGAAAATGATTTCCCTTTTAGCTACGCCGATTCATCTTGAAGTCACCTGTAAGGTCAATTCTACACAGTCTGGTAAACATCAAGTGAATTCGGCTTGCAGTCTCCGTCGTTCCCAATTTTGCAGAATGTGTTATGGCGCATCCAAGACGCCCTCACGCTGGTATGCACGAGCCGAAGGAACCCGGACCACCCGCTGAGCAGGAACGTAACCCTGCGCTCCTGGATCCACTTGGGATCCGGCCCGGTGGTGGTCCTCCTCAACTTCATCGCTCTCGCCTACGACCTATTCAAAGGGGAGGAGCTACTGCTGACAGCCGAAAGCCTGGGCCAGGCCAACGACACCGACATTGGACAATGGACGCAAAACAGCCGTTCCGTTTTCGTCGTTTTTGTCAGGTTAAACTTCTCACAAATATTTATGAATGGACGCAGTAAGATACTTTTAAGTTACTTAACACTTTGCGTAACGCTCACGGGAATCTCCGTTTCCAAGTCCTTTCGTCCAACCTATGGCAGAAAAAGTAATGGTCGTTTAGGCATCGAGTTTTAGGCTAAGGTAACTAATGCTTAGGTCAGAGCGGCGGATCGACGAAGTAAAATTCCAGTACTCCCCCTACCACTCACATCACAATTTTCTGTTCCAAAGTTGTCAACCTACAAGTTTCGCGAGATAGTCTTATTTTAGTGAGGGATAATGAATCTGGGATATGATGAGACATCTCAATAATTCATTGCCGACATGGAGTTCATTTGATCCAATCATCACAGAAATAAGTATTCATATGAGAGAAGAAGCTCTTGAATAATGATACACTTCACCGCAGTTATACGATAAATGTTTGAACCCAACTGCCAGGTAACATTTGACGAAGAGAGTAATGACCCATCTTATCCCAACAGGAGTCATAAAATGAATCGGGATTGTAGCTTATACGCCGAGGTATTGAACCTACTGACCTCCCGAGTCTAATTACGAAAAAAAAACCTCTTTCGATGAAAACTAAAAAACTTTAGTCCGGGCAACAAAACTGAAATAAGCGTATTCTCCAGAAAAACGTCTGCACATTTTGCATTTCGGGTGGGGATTACCTTTTTCCGACAACACTTTCCTGGCGCCTCAGCTGGAAGATATGTAGCAGACGGCAGGAGGAAAAACAGCTGGGAGAACTATAAATAACCTAACCCATAGTACCCTCCCCTATTGCACCCTGAACCCTCTCGAATGATCCTGACAGGGTGCACCGAGTGTACGTGGAGGTGGTGGGTGTCCTCGTGCCGGCAGTGATGATGGGTAACTTGATGCAACCCCTGGTGGTGGCCCTCAAGGCCTTAGCGATGCCCCAGACGCTTCGCGGGGAATCCATTCGCCTTCATCGCGACATGCTAGAGGTCTTCAGTGACTTCAATGCATGCTTTGCTCTCCCCATCTTTCTCGTCGTCGTCAATTGGTACCTTCTTCGAAAAAATCTATGCCACTTGTCCAATGCACTCGTATTAAATTGCTCTGCTTAGTAGAACGACCGATATTCCTGGTCACTCAAGTCATCCGAGTAAATTAGTTTCTAGGAATTTCAATTTAGTCTCTACTCCACATAGTTTCCTCGCAGAATAGTCTTCCCATAAGCTGCAGTGGTGGGGGTTTATGATCAGTCAACCTGCAGTCGAGCATTCTCACTGAAGTCATAGTACATCGATGTACAGGAATATCCCGCGAAAGCGGTGTCTCGTTTTGTGCACTTGAGGGAAAATGAATGCTTTTTTTCTGCTCATGATCACATTCGTCTCCCCAAAGCAGTGGGAACTTTCGATTAAGCAAATTGTCCGAGATGACCACAAAGCTAAACGTAGAGAGGTAAAGTGTCTCCGGAAAAGAAGTGGAATTTAGAACTTTCAACAACGAATACCCTTCATCGAGTGTTTCTGCTATCGTACCGTCAGTAAAAGGGTGAGATTAGCCTTTTACTGGATTGGTGGGGGTCTCGCTCAGCACGTTCCAGGGCCTCATGATGGCGTACGTGCTGATCAAGGGCGTGACATTGGGGTCGGCATGTCTGGGGGCATTCCCCGCCGTCGCCAGGATCCTGGCCAGTGCCGTCCTTCTCATCGTCCCTGCCATCGAAGCTGCAGATGCTGTGAGCAACCTTGTCGTTTCTTAACTGCTTCATCCACTGTAGAGGCATTCCTAATTGTCGCATTGCATCCAGGTATTAGTTGCTTCCAAGTTTCCAATTTGGATGGCACTGTCGTGGCACATAACTCATCTACTGTTTTTTTTTTAGAGCATGCATTGAGAGCCGGTCTCTGAGATACCAGCTCATGACTTTGCCCCACATTGAGGATTTAAAAATTCTGCACTCCATGTTTTCATCATATACGACGAAACCAGACACCTTTGGGAGTGCAGGGAATAGGAGATTTGCTCTTGAAAGGGATAAAGATTGCCTAACTTGTTTACCACTGCATAACGTCAATGGATAAAGTACAGCATTTGGTAACTCAATCTGATGCCGCACCTGATACTATTACCGTTATAAACCCTCTCCCCAGGTCTTTCTTTACTCATTCTAAATATGAAAAATTACTAATACTCTAAATCAATACCTATTTCCTCTCTCCAATCAACAATTTCAAAATTATGGTTATTATAACATGGAATATATGTAGATTCAAGAAGTTATGAAAAGTGGTCGGATTTCATCGTTCTACCATATTGAGTGTGTAACATACGCATGTGAAATAGACGAATGGACTCATTGAAAGACTTCCCCACTCTCTCTTGTCATGAATCTTGCTTCCATAATCGGAAACAGGTGGAGTGTTTCGGAACAAAATTGGTTAGGGAGGCATCGCTTGAAGGAAAGAAGAACGAAGTTCAGGCGAACAAAGCCATGATGTATGCGGCTGGGCTTTTGATTCAGAGGCAGGGGCTCCACGGCGCAGGGTTTTTCCACGTCTCGCGTCACCTCGTCATGGTGGTGAGTGGGGAATCCCAAGGGATTTCTTCCGTTGGTTTGCCTATGGTCATGGTCTTTCGCCGTCTCTCTTTCCGTGCAGATCCTCAGCACCATGCTGACGTACATCGTCGTCCTGTCGCAGTTTAATGCCTGAACTTATTCACTCCTATTAGTGATCCCCAATTGCACTGCCGACGAGTGGAAATTTCCACTCTGATGGACATTTCTTGAGCCTTTTTTACACGAGCATGAATGATGGGAAGTTACTCTATGCCCGTGTTCAACGTTCCTTTGAACGAGCATGCGAAAAGAAAGCTCCTTCTGCGACTCTTTGGAAGAACTACAGCAAAGCGATCGTGCGAAAAATCAGAAGCTGCTCCTCCTGAAGAATACTCCTCGTCCTCGGAGTGTAAGGAACGAGAGTAATGTTGCGCCCGTTCGTGAAAGGATAGCACGTTCCCCAAAGTATTCCATTGAAAGACTCTAAAGGAAAATTGTCATTCCTACAGCAGGCTGCGGAAAGATCTGGGAATACTTCATCACCGAACCCAGCTCAAGTGCAAGCTGAAAGGTGCAGACAAAACCTCTCGGAGAACTACAAAACGTTTCTCCATTATTCAAATGAATTTATTTCAATTTATTACAATCTCAGTTGAATCATATTCCTCTGGATGGACTCGTGTGCTCAAAAAACTAATTCTACTGGGACCCCCACAAACCAAATAAAACACATGGAAGGCCAACTGCATTATTCTTAAAAGAATATTTTATACCTGTTAATTTGAAATGAGATTTCAGCTATTTGGCGCAACTCCTCACACATCGCACATTGCGTTGGTAGTACTTGAATTTTTGAGGAAAAGCTCGTCTCAAGAAGGACGGACTTTGCAATGATGTAGGCCAAAGCTCCAACCCTTCCCAACTTGATTTCTGGCTGTGGGGCCAACGAAGAATCAAAAATACACATCTGGCCATCTTCACCGAGCAATTGGTCGTTCCGCATTAAGTGAATATCTGACCCACCGGACCTAGACTTCTGCAACCTCAGCCTGACCCACGGGCCAACAAGCATCTATCTAATCTAATACTTTAAAGCTTTAAATCGAAGAGGTCAAAAGTTGCAGTGGTAGCCGTTGGGGGTGACAGCCACTGTCACCCCCAACGCACTGGCCTACGATGCACTGCCATTCTGGATCATAGACCAGGCCATCTTATACTTTCATTCGTAGAGCCCGCGAGATGTAGCAGTGGTTGTCACCCCAGCAAGCGTGGCCTATAAGACTATATCACTTCAGGCTAAAGGCTAGCCCATTCACCTCTCAAGGCGCCAGGTCCTTCAAGCTACGTTATTCTAGGCCATAGGCTTGGCCATCCAACTATATCAGTCTAAGCCATAAGCTATGGCTCAATCTATAATTTACATAGGCTTCATACTTAGTAGCACCCTTTTATTGACACAGCTAACTGAATAAATGCGTGTCACGTTTTCACTGATCGACCAAGTTCTCCATTTGAATACATTATTTGCTTAAGTATTTCTTTTCTATGTATTTTTTCCCGTTAGGTCATGCGTGGCGGTTCGGAACATCGCTTCCATACAATAGTTTTCTATTTGCGTTTCATGTCATTGCCGATTTATTTGAGTTTGCGTGATTGACGTAATCAAAATAACGTAAGTTCCTTTGTTTCAAACGTCATGCAAATGTGCCACTCCTCCCCTCAAAATGGTGGCGATTTTTGCGAGGTGAGGTTGAACGTAAAAAAGAAATGTTGAAAGATGTCCCACAGGACGGCGTTGAGGCAGTCGCTGTAGATAATAAACGATTAGTGCTGGCGAGGAAACAACGTTTGCCACTGCAGTTGCGGTGCGAAGTGCCTAAATCGGTGCTAGCCGTAATGGCTAGAATCAGTGATGAACAGGAAGCAGATGTTCGTAGGGCTGCTGAGCAGCAAGAGGCAGCGAATGCTGAGCTCAGGCATACAGGGTGGACGGGATAGTCCCGTCCTATCGCATATTTTTGACAAAATCAAATTTCGCGGTAAATTTATTGATTGTACGAATGTCATAAGTTACCTGCCTTGTCCCCAGTACACTAGGCAGGTAGTTGGGAGTTAACAGTTTACCTTCAGTTGACCTACAGCCATGGGGGAG
>CAJPEV010002522.1:0-34098 GCA_905338385.1 Darwinula stevensoni | reverse complement strand
TAACCGACATTGGTACATTAATCGATGTGACATTCGAAATGTCACTATTGACTATTTATATTGGAATGTAATTGAATACCAATCTGTTATCAAAGCAAATAATGAATCAATGGAAAGGCATCCAACCTTTCCAAATAGCATGGATTATGAATGAAAACAAGGCGAGTGATGGACGAAAAAAGGTGACCAGAGAATAGACCAGATGCAATGAGAGATTTCCAGAGACAGTTAAAACGGTAATGGGACGCATAATAATAATCGAGTGGAAAGAAGTCGAAATAACGAGCACAAACCAAAACGAAAATAGCTGGCGACGAAAAGGAACCATGCTTTGGTGTGAAGACCAGTTCTACGTGTGATAATGATCACTTATCATCAACAGAGATCCTATTGATAACCGCAATCAAGATCTAGCCAACACACAACTACTCATAACTAGAACCCGTGGCGCCATCTATTGGGGTTGGTACCTTTAGAGCCCGCTTTCTCTGCAACGGTAAAAGACTAGATTTTGAAACCTATATATTCGTAATCAGCTCGACGAGATCTTTAATTTGATACCAAGTTTGACTATAAATTCAACGGCCTAAAAAATGGGGCACATCGCCTATGGGCGGTTGGCCGCACTCTTTGATTAAATGGTGGAAAATTCTCATTCCAGACGGATTCATCCAGCGGCAAGGTAAAATGAACATCAGATATCGGACGACCCCGCCAATCGAAGTGCCGTCACCACCGACCTCAACCTCAACGGTGACGCCATCGACCAGACCGAATCTGAAAGAGCTCAACCTTTGGGTATTAAAAAAAAAGTTTCTCATCGCATATTCCCCGTATATTGAGCCCGGTCACATTGGTAGGTATTATTTCCGACTGTGCTTTCATTAGCGTGGACATTCCTATCGCACGTACGTGAAGAAAATGAAGAAAAGGGTTACCGTTGCAGGTAAGTGATAATCCAGTGATGAAGCCGCTTCGGCAACGACATGTCCCGTCCAAGCACTCCGCGTTGTTTACGCAATCGAGGTTGCTCACACAGAGCGTATTCACAGAGACCTACAACACATATAAAAAGTTTAAGGTTAATTTTTTTAAGATGTGCTTTTAAAAAGTTAAATAATGTTTTCCAAAGAAAATAAATTCAAATATTACAAATGATGAAGGTAAATAAATAATAAATAGTAAAAAATAAGTGTTGAATGATAATTCCATAATAATGAATAAAATAATAAATGATAAATAATGAAAGTAACATATCATACGTTTAATTTTAACTTTAAAGAAAGTATTAATATGCAATGCAAACAGGCACCTGTGTACAGGCGATCTCGGGTCGGGGGGCGGGGACGAAGCCTTGCTTGCATGTGCAAGTGTAGCCCGGGACGGAGTTTCCACATACCGCGTTCCTGCCGCATGGCTCGTCCAAGACCGCGCATTCGTCGATGTCTGAAATTGGTGCATAGAAATGCATTAATATTCATAAAACTTCAAGTAATGAAAATAATACCTCTCGAACGAGGACTCGAATGCAGATTCGTAATATTTACATTTTTATTATTAACATTTGAATTTTTTATGAATGTAAGTAATGGTGTCCTGAAACCTTTTGAACGAAAACGCAATATAAACATAATTTGAAACATGCATAAGTAAAAACATAATGAGATAAATACTTATTTTATTGTAAGAAGTTAATAACAATGGAAAAGTAGCATGATTCTGAAGAACTGCAACACAGGAGATCCCCTGCAATGCACCACATATCGCCAAAATCAGAGGACTTTGAGGATGTGAGTATACTACTTTCTTCCGTTAGTGCTATCTCGTATAGGCATGATGCACGGAAGTTGAATTTGAGATTTTCCACTGCATAAAGGAAATATCCGAGGTAGAGACGTAATAAACCTGGTAGGAGAGGAAAGCACAGATGAAGATATAACATTACAGCATCACACTCGTGGATATCAGTATGAAGTTGGTTCAATAGGAGTTTGCCCTTTGGACTCCAGTGAAACAGAGGCAAGAAAACTGAATTTTTCCTATTGAAGAGGAATTATAGTTTGCTAATAAAATTGCATCCACTCTTCCCCTTCCATTTATTTTGGGCGTTTCTTAGCCTCAGCACGTGAATTACCAGACAAGGTGTATGGAAGCACTAACATAAATTAAGCAAATGTCATAATAGATTTCGGTTCATTCTATCATTTCAATTGAACTTCTAAACAATTTTTGCCAAAGTAATATTTCTGAATGTTTGCAACTCAGACAGGACCACAGAGTTGTGCCACATCCATCATCACAGAATGAATGCGATTTTTTCTCATTTCCGCATCGTACACCCAATGTCCTTCCCCAAAAAGGTCCCTTATATTTTCGGAGAAATGATCGCCTGGTAATCGCACGGAGAGCTCAGATGGATCGCCCTGTACTCGTGGAAATGTTGCACTGCCCACATCAAATAAATTGAATTTCGTTTGCAGCAACGCGCATGTTTTCTGTCAAATGAATCGTTCGGAACAACGGTCACAACGGGCTCATTTTGACGCAAGTCTCATTGATTTAACCGCAAGATGCTTTGCGGACGACTAGCAACACTTGGTAAATGTCACCACTCGGCACAACCACTTACCCACCAAATCGGTCATCGTCCATCGAGTCTCGCAAGGCCCGTTCTACCGTTGCCAGCGCTTCAGTGGGCGACGTCGGCGCTTCATCCCAAATGATGACGTCGATAGCTCGAATCATCGCCTGATTTTTGCGCGATGAATGACACGTTCAGTATGTAAATTCGTGTGGTGTACAGGTATTGTTTGCCAGTGCCAATTGCTCCATCGATAACAAACAGCGACGCAGTTCCCGTTCCGAATTTTCATGCGCCGCTGCATTTAAACCACTTCATTCGTATCATAAAGGTAGAGTTCAGCACACTAATTTTGATTTAGCGGAGGAACGACATTAACAAATGGATGTAAACTGATTGTAGTCAAATGATAGGCCTAGCCGGATGTTGAAACAGTAAGGACCGTTACCAGTAATGTCAACATTCCTTGCAAACGCGTTTGGGCCGTTATACTGCCTGATAAACTCGCAAAAATTGCAATCGCATCTTCTCCCATAGACAGCGTTTTCAACTCTGGCGGAAACTCCAATGGGTTCGAATGGAGCACCGTAACATGATCATGACAACAACCTTGCCGAAGTCTTCACTTCGAAGCGGAGAAAGGCAAAGCCAAGCAGTGCGAAACAGAGCATTCTATCAATACATTCATAGGATTAGATCGTGGGGTACGGCTACTATGACGTTGGACGTCCCAGTCAACGCAGCGAGAATATGGGCTTAATGGTTCGACGCGTACGCACGCTACTCTCCGCGCAGCGTTAACAGCCTCATGTTGGTGTACAATCAATGCGGCTCTCCTCTTGGTAACAATGTCTTCACGTTGCTCACTGGTTAGAGCAGACCTTCGCAGCCTCGCCGCTTCTCCTCCGCGGGCGCATCCCATCCCACTTTCTTATCACTGTGTACCACTCATGGAGATCTCCGTTTTTAAGTCCTTTCGCGAATCATTTTGCCTAGCCTATGGCCAAAAAACCTCAGCCTTGTAGGCATCGAGCTTTAGGTTGCGGTAACGGCGGATCGACGGGGTAAATTGTCCAGTACGCAATGTGTCAATCTGCTAGATAGACAGCTACATTGGCGGATCACGAAACACGTCTGGCCTATGGCACGGAATGGAGAAGGCATGCAGGCCTATCGGGTACTTAGCTTATGTCGTGGAGGGGCAAAGGCTGTATATGCCAGAGGCTACACCTACCATGAATCTCCATAGCATATTCTAATATGCAAGGTGTCCCATAAGTCAAGCATCATGGGAAAATTCAAGTTTTGATTTCTGTTATTTCAGTTCTTTTGCTTTATTTTTTTTCTCCAGGATTTGAGTATTGAAACTGATAGTGGAAGATGGAAGATGTCAATAAGCACGGACAAATGTGTGGGACACAGTCAGTGAGAGGTTGCTGAGAGAGTCAATAATGACTAATGTATTGACAGCCAATAACGCAAAGTTGAGGAATGTTCATGCATAATGGTAACATTGCTTGAGAAAACGCATTAAGAATAATGGCAAACAAGTTGAACATATGTTTTTCAGTGTCATTATAAAATGTGAATTTCCCTATGATACTTGACTTATGGGAAACCCCATGGATGGATGGATGGATGCAAAAGGAAAATATGTGCGTGCCTTCAAAATTCTTTTGATACATATCCTCTCCTCGAAATAAGTTATTGATGAAGGGGGATGGGGTGAGATTATAGAGTGTATGAATGGTGAGGCCTCCCCTATGGCGTGAGGCGCTGCACCCTTCCAGGCGCGGCCGCCATCCTGGGATAGTAGTCACATGAGGGAGTTCATATCAGACACATGGAGAGGGGGAGGGAAAAGAGGCAATTTGCCCTGGACTCTATGCCTGGGGGCCTCCCCGCCGGGACACAATCACGCTATTCATTCCCACGTGTGGGACAGTCCCAAGATGGAAGAGGCACTTGTAACTCTCGATGCACTAAGCGATAGGGAGAGGAATGCACAACCGAATGGGAGCCTTCCTTGTGGTGACGTCCCACAAACTATCATGGCGCGATTCTTTGCTTCATATCCCAGAGCACATGGTTGCTTGGATGCGACCTGCTCAAGGCAGAGCCCTTCAGTCAGTCACGCTGTGATTTACAATATGTTCCTCTGAGTATCTGGACGACCCATATCCGAAAACCTGATCATATAGCCTATTGCTTACTCTTGCCTTTAGACAGGTAGGGAATGATCAGGTTTTCGGATATAGGTCGTTCAGATACTTTGAGAAACTTCTTGCAAATTAGAGCGAGACCGAATGAAGGACTCCGCCTCAAGCGGGTAACATCCTAGCCACCATATGCTCGGGGATTGAAGTATGGAACCACGCATGATGGTGTGCGTGACGTCGCCACAAGGAAGGCTGCCATTGGGCGGTGCATTCCTCTCCCTATCGCTTAGTCTCAAGGCAGCGAAGGCCTCTCCAGAGACATCTATATAAACTCTATGGGTGAGAACGAGAGCGGGAATGAGCGGCCCCATAAAAAGATAGGGTTAAATTGCATCCGTGAAGGGACAAGAGATTCGAAAGGAGATGGGGGTGGGGTTAGGCGTTGTTAGGCGTTGTCAACTGGGTGAGGCTTGGTGGAGACTTGCGTGCAAGTGACTGTAGGGTCCCCCACGAGGGGGCAGGGGCATTCACAGTAGAAGCTGTCATTTCGCATTGATCCCACAGGGATGAGGCAAACCCAGGCACTCATCTACGTCTACAACAGCCAGCGCGTGTGAGCATGTGAGCGTGGCAGGAGCGGGCGACTACAAACG
The DNA here is from genome assembly GCA_905338385.1 of Darwinula stevensoni. Lineage (NCBI taxonomy): Eukaryota > Metazoa > Arthropoda > Ostracoda > Podocopida > Darwinulidae > Darwinula > Darwinula stevensoni. The sequence goes on along the minus strand of CAJPEV010002522.1, from coordinate 28,705 downwards.
CGAGTGAGTGGGGAGGATGATAACAGCCTTCCCGCTGCCCACCCTGTTACGTGATCTAAGATCACAACCAATGTCATCGCCTAGGACACCGAACTGGTCGTCTCGACCTCCCGATGTGAGTAGCAACCAAATGGGCCCTTCTCAGGGACAATGAAAGATACAAAATTGGACCTGCACTCCGAATATGCCAGCTTAACATCGAAGGCATCTCTCAATCGAAGTGTGAATCTTTCTGTTTCATAGAGGGAGAGGCCCTCTACCGGATGTGCCTGCGGAACAATAATACCGCAACTGCTGCTGCAATAATACGCTTAGATATAGACATATAAGACGCTATGCAACGTTCATACGCAAAAGAAGTAATCGAAAAAAGCGAAAGAAAAAATACTTGCCTGCGCACGGATGAGTGGGCGGGTCACCGAGGAATCCCGTCTCACACTTGCAAGCGTACGAGCCCGGCTGGTTCACGCACAGCGCGTGGACCCCGCACATGTTCGGCTCCTCGCATTCGTTCACATCTGCGCGCGAAAATGCAATCGGGTGAAACATTTCATCCTTGCAAATTCGGTCTCGTCATTCCCGAAAAGCACGAAATAATTTTCATGTCGAACTCGACTCGAGAAGTTTAACATCTACCTGGGCACTACAGCACAGTCACAAGAAGTGCCAAATAAATTATTCGTGCCTCCATCTACACTGTCAGGAGTAACCACCAGCATGCATTGCATCGCATCAAATCAATTTGATTAAATGATGAAAAAGTCTCCTTACTGATGGATATGTCCAGTCTTAAGATGAAATGAAAACTTGAAACCGGACGACTCCGCTAATCGAAGTGACGTCACCACCGGCGTCAATCCCAAAGGTGATGCCATCGACCAGATTGAATCTGAATGCGCTCTACTTTTAAATATTTAATTAATAAAATAAAATAAAATAAAATAAAAATTCACATTCCCTTCCCCGGGAGCCCGGTCACGTGGGTATGTATTCCGGTCGTGGCTCCATTAGCGTCCGCATGCCTAATGTGTTTGCGTGAAGAAAGGAAAGGAGGGGGATACCTATGCAGGTGGTTCCATGGGTGAGGAATCCGCCTCGGCAGCGACATGTCCCGTCCACGCACTCTGTATTGTTCACGCAGTCGAAGTTGCTCATGCAGACTGTCCGCACAGATATCTTCAACACAGAAAAAAAAATAGATTTGTTCAAAAATGTGATTTTAAAAAGATTTTTATAAATTTTCAAAATGAAGTGGTCAAATCAGTAACAAATAACAATGAAAGTAAATAAATCAATAAGGAATAAATAAATTATGAATATTGGCATTACGTTTTCACATGTTAATCTAAAGATGCAACGCAATCGGGCACCTGTTTACAGGCGATGTCGGGTTGGGGGTCTGGGTAGTAGCCTTGCTTGCATGTGCAAGTGTAGCTTGGGACAGCGTTTTGACACACCGCGTTCCTGCCGCACGGCTTGTACAAGACAGTACATTCGTCGATATCTGAATTTAATGCATAAAAAATGTCATGCGTAATAGTCATACATGTTTTCAAGCAAAGAAAATAACTCCTCTTAAATGTGGACTCGAATGCAGATTCCAAATATTTACGTTTTATCTCATTAATAAAATTATAATTGCTATGAATAGATGCAATGGAAGGAGATAGAAAAGGCAATAAAACAATTGAAAATACATTAATGAAAATGTAATCAGATTGCTTGTATAGTAATCAGATTGCAGTATTGCTTATATTGTAAGAAACTAATAACAGTGGGAAAAGCATTGGGTTGGCCGGAAAGTTCTTGCAGATAAATACAGTATTTGAGAAAATAACTTTTTTCAATGGTCGGTGGGCAGAATCTCCCATCCGAGAGCAAAGAATTTGAGCCGGATCCTCTTTGCGGTATGCGGCCAGGCATTGTCGTGGAAAAACAGCAGTTTGTCACGTCCCGGCCGAGCCGTTGAGAGTTTCTGGCTCAATCTCTCCATTCGGTCGCAGTAGTGGGCTGCCGTGATGGTGGTGTTGGGAGGAAGCCGCTCGAACATCACGACACCTTTCACGTCACACCATACGGAGAGCATCACCTTTTGGTTCCGGCTGCGGCTCTTCATCGGCGTGTACCCACTGACGCTTGCGGGTGTGGTTAGCATACATCACCCACTTCTCACCCCCCGTGACGAGGTTGTCGAGCTAGTGGAAGCGCCGTCGGCGGGAGAGGAGGAGTGCTCAGGTGTCGGAACGTTGGTCGAGGTCATTCTGTGACAAAATATGGGGTATCCAACTCCCGAGCTTCGAGAGATTCCCGACCGTGAACAGGCGGTGTTCCATGGTGAAGCGGGAGCACCCGAGGACGGCGCTCATGTCACGAGTTGTCATGCGGTAATCGGCTTCCATGAGTTGTTGTAGCGCCTCATTATTCAACTCCGACGGGCGTCCCGACCTCGACTTGTCTTCGGCACTATAGTTTCCAGACGTGAAGCGAGCGAACCGATTGAAGCAAGTCTTCTCGCTGATGACTCCTTCCTCAAACGCCTGGCACAGACGGCGATGAGCGTCGGCTCCCTTCCCTCCCAGACGGAACTCATAGAAGAGACAAGTGTGGAGGTGGTCATGGTCAAGGTCGAACTTCTGGCTCATACTTGGCGAAAATGGATCGAAAAGACACTGAACTTGAACGCAATAAAGGAGACTCTTTATAGGCGAAGCGGAAGAATTCCAGAAAATTCGTGAGGCTTCCTATTGAGAAAAGAGGAAAACTGCGAGAACTTTCCGGCCAACTCAATAGCGTGATGCGGAGTAGCTGCAACATAGGGGAACCCCAATAATACATCATATCTTTCCAAAATCAGAAGGCTAAGAGGAGGAACCTCCGGACACATCCTTTTTCAAAGATATGTTTCAGGTTACTTTTTCCCCATGGGATGGGGTAAAAGTAACATTCCTGCACAATTTCCGTCTGATAGTACTGAGAAGAAAAAGGGTAAACTGTAAATGCACTCCGTAAAATGTAGATCAATCTATGACATTTTTAGCTAACATGTTCTGAAAATGAAGCAGCAAAAGCGTATAGTGCAGAAGCAGCTAAAGCCAATCTCTATTGAATTTCAAGGCTGCTGGAATTTTCTTTCTTTAGGAATAAAAGTAGGAAATAAAAGTCCTCTCATGCACCCCAATTGCACTGATCTCTTTACTTATCCTTATTTTCTTTCTCCTCAATTTCTTTCCTCAAAACCAGCACAGAAATCTGCAATCCTGTTTGCTTATGAGGAACACTAATAAAATGCGTGCCTTGCACGACCATCAGCGAAGAGAAACCTTAACCCATTCAGAACTGAATTAAGGCCACTATTGAAATGATAAAGCTTTTTGCATTTTTGAGCTCTTTTACTACTCTAATTAACATTGTTATGCTCTACATGTATATGTAATTTTTTTTTAATTTACCTCATCAAACCATTATATTATATATTATGCGCGCAATTATGTAACTGAAGATTGCAAAACTGACGGGTGAGAGAAGGTCTCTGACGGAATTGTGTCATGCATGATTGCATCCATCGTAGTGCAGTATGGGGCACAAAATACACAAGAATCCTAAGAAATTACCTATGAAACAATAAAAGTACAATGTCTATTGGAGTGGACACTGCGTCTGAAAGGGTTAAGCTCGCAGATCATAACCTAGAAACTTTCATCAGACTTCCAAACGATGCTTTGACAGGAGTGGAGGAGAGAAGAAAGGTGCTCTCAGAAAACCATTACAATTTTGCGTCAATTTTCTGTTTATTACATTATTATTAATGGCATTTACGGCACTTGCAAGACTTCCCTGGAAGTAGAGCTTCTTGTACCCCTCTCAGTTTTCCTTTTGTAAGTGCGAATTATTATGAAGCTCATAAGAAGCCCCATAGACAATACTCAGTCATGCATACATGTTTTCACAAGTAGACTCATGTACCAAGGTTAGCAACACTTAAATTATTGTATGTGCTTTTTTACTTTTACCCCACGATAGGTTGTTACAATTGCCTCACAATCAAAATTTCCATGGGGCGGAAAGTAACATTGGACAGAGCAAATAATCTGATAAGTACTTAACAAGGGACACTACCCAAGTGATAATTTTAGATTTTCACCAAACTTTTGTCATTGAAAGGGCTCTCAAAACGAAGTCAAATGGCGCCAAAACTTGCGGCTGAGAAGCAAGTTTATGCTCATAATTGGCTCTCTCAATTTTCAGTGATCCATGGTTGATATTCTCACAGCCCCATTTTATTTGACTATAACTTTCCAAGGGAAAGTCAGATTCAGGTGATAGTTGACAGATATGTTCTTCAGTGATGGAGGTACTTTTCCATGTTGCTAGATGGCGTTGCATGACGATAGAGGGCGATGATGTCGACAGCAACGCCACCGGCCTACAAGCTATGTCATTTTTTAGCCATGCAGCGACATCTTGCAGCATGGAATAAAAACCTCCTTCACTGAAGAACATCTCTGTCAAGTATCACCTGAATCTGACTTTCCCTTGGAAATTTAGAGTAAAAGAAAATAGGGTCGTGACTATAATAATCATATATCCCTGAAAATTGAGAGAGTCAGTTATGAGCCTAAACCTGTTCCTCAGCAGAAGTTTTGATGCCATTTGACTTCGTTTTGAGAACCCTTTCAATGACCAACGTTTGGTGAAAATCTGAAATTATCACTTGGGTATTGTCCCTTGTAAGTTCAAATTTCGAGATCGTGAGGTTGAAGTTAAGAGCAGGCAGCAAATTAAACATTTAAATCATTTTTAACGCTATCAGTTGGGATAAAAAATAAATGCAACAGAAGAGAAAAAATTTGATTCATAACTTTCTTATCAAGTAGCACAAAATAAGAGTAAAAATGTTCTTACCCAACAACTTCGAAGCTCAAAATATGTGATATGAAGGACAAAGAGTTGCCCGTTATAGGCAACAAATTAGGTAATTTTATCTAATGTACTTCCTGAAATACGAAGCATTATTACAATTACCCCACTGTCACTTTTGCCCCAACGCCACCTACTCGATGGCACCTGAGGCGGGAAAGTAAAGCGATGGAGAAAATTGGCTTTCCTGGAACCCACGAATCGAATCATGCAATTCTATGCCATGGATGCTCCGACTGAGCTGTCCCAACGATCTCTCTCTCCGGGTCTATGGGTGCCTCCATTGGAGCACAGTTTACGGTTTCTTGTTTTAGATAAAAGAATGAAGGTATCCAAAGCATCGAGAAAAGTTTGGAAATTCGTTCGCCATTAAGCTTGGTATGTCACGGAAAGTTGGGAATCCATACATTGACCACCCGAAATAATGCAATAAAGAAGGTCTCTTGAGAATATGAGAAACCTTAAGCGCCTTAAAAATCGCAAAAACTCATTCCGTGACGCATACGGATAACAAAGAAAAGAATAAAAGTATGAAATAGGCTTAGCATCCCATCCCATCATCCCATCCCACCCCATTTCAGCGATCATTTTACATATTCCACCAACCTCCTGATATATGCATTCGACTGGCGCTAATTTTTGGCTCCCTGTGCCCATACAGGAATTGTGAACATGTTTCTGCAATAATATATCTTTCAATTTAGATAAAAGCTTAATTCTGTTGTCATTTTAATTGCTATAGCGCGATCTTTACATTGATTATTGACAATATCCTCCAATGATAAATCAGGAAATTCCAGCGATCGAACGTTTTCATCATGTTCAATCTTGAAATGCGACACTTGCCACCTCTGGAATTCTTCATTCATATAACTTATTCAAAAGAGCATGTTATGCCTTTTCTAAGAATACCAAATTCGAGATTGTCACTCAACGGATCATTGAGATACGGCTATTTGACTAATGCAACGGTGCCAAAATTTCCATTGACGGAAAATCTTGACTGGTGTTGGTGACCAATATGTGTACTTGCCCCTCAAAGAAACCAAACTTATAATACTTCATCAACCTGCGCATATTATGCCCTTTCTAGTGATACCTACTTTGATATTGGTACTCAAGGGATTAAAGAGATACGACTAATTGACTGTAGCAGTAGTACCGACATTTCACATGAAGGAACACTTTAACCAGTTTCAACGATCAACATCTGCACTTTACCTCCAAGAAACCAAATAGATAACACTCCCTTGAAAGGGGCAAGTCATGCTTTTTCTAACGCTACTACATTTCAGACTGGCAATCAATGAATTGATGTGATGTACCCATTTGACTGCAGCAGAGCCTAATGATTACGACTGCCGCTCATCTAATATATATAGACGATCGGGACTGACTGACGCTAATTCTAACCATTTTCTAGAAGGGTTAAAAACCTGAAATTTGGTACAACTGTACCTTTTGGGATGCAGAGTTCAGAAAAAATCTGACTTTGGAGGTACATGCCCAAGGGGGAACAAATTTTGAGAATTGCCGCCAAACGAACCGAAACCAGGGTTCCACGAGAAGATTCTTCTCTGCTGTCGGTGGGATTCAGAAGGAATGTTGTACTATGAGCTCCTGCAAACCGGTACCACCGAGACTGCCGTCGTCTACGATGCTCGACTTCAGAAGATGGCTGGCGTAATTCAAAAAAAGCGTCCCAAATACAGCAAAGTTCTCCTGCATGACAACACTCGTCCACATGTTGCGAAGATGATTCGCCAGACGATTTCGGAACTGGGCTGGGAAGTTTTACCTCATCCAGCGTATTCTCCTGACTTGGCCCCTTGCGGGGCCAAGTCTGGAGCTGCAGCAGAGCCTAATGATTACGACTGCCGCTCATCTAATATATATAGACGATCGTGACTGACTGACGCTGATTCTAACCATGTTCTAGAAATATTAGAAATTTGAAACTTGGTACACATGTACCAAGGTACCTTGGTACACATGTACCATGTGATGCAGAGTTCAGAAAAAAATCCGACTTTGAAGGTAAATGCCTGGGGGTACTCTTTTTTTTTGGGGGGGGGGGAACAGTTTTATTTAAATATATGTTGTGACGGATGAGGATGTCATCGAGATATACGACTCTATGTCCCCGTTTCGTAGGTGTAATGGTAGGATATCTGACCAGTAATCGAAAGGTCCGGGTTCAATTCTAGGCCTTTTTTGGCTTCTCTTGCCTTCCATGTCCCTTTGCTTGAATAGAACGGGGAGACATGGAATGCTGAAACGTGGCATGGACTCGCCTACTGAAACGATGAGTTCAGGAAAAATACAAAATTTTAGATCTATGCCCTAGGAGCTTATTTTTGTGGGTCGACGTTTTCATGTGTTTTTTTATTGTCCTGGCGTCTTGAGCTAGTGTGGAAAAATGAAACTTGGTACATAAATACCTATTGGGATACTGCATGCAGAAAAATTCAGACTTTGGAAAGAAATTCCCTGGGGTCACATATTTCAAAGGAAGATCTTTCCAAATAATTCTTTACATTAGTTAAACCGATGGACTTGGAAAGCTGGAACTTTGCATGAATGTGACTACCGAGACAAGGAGTTAAAGAAAAACATTAAGTCTCGATACATCCCTTGTGGGGAATTTCCCGAGCGGCGATGTATAAAAAAAATGTCGTGGCAAATTGGACAGAAATTGAAAGGTGAAACTTGGCACACGTATCGTTGAAATAATATTATTGGGTTGAGGGAGTATTCAGCTTTCATGGAGCATTCCCTCCGGCATAGTTTTTTGGTGGGTCGGTTTTTCCAAATATGCTTTTTTACTATCGAAAAGGGCAAATATTGAAACTTTGTGGGCACATAGTTCGCTGATGTTTGATTTCGGTAAAAAAAATGGTACTTTTCGGTTAAAACGGCTGAGGGCAAATGATTTGCAAAAGGCGAATATTCCCGGATTGCCTGATCCAGCAAAACTGAGGGCGCAAGAAAGTTTAAACTTGGCAAAGGAATACCTGATGAATAGCTGGGTAAAGAAAATATTCTGCCTCTGGATAAAAAAAATGAGGAAAATGGGACTGAAAAAAGTGGTATAATGGGCTTTAAATAAAAATATTTTTCTTTTGAAATGTAGACTCAGGGAACTCTATGCCATCCAGTTTCCCCTTATACGTTTCCCCTTTTTGCTGGCGGAAGAAAATGTATTTGGAAACGCGACCCACCCAAAAGCTGTGCTCTGAGGAGACGTATAAATAAAAGTTGAATTTTTCCTTAAATCAACATCACTTCAGTGATGCATGCGCCAGCTACTTTTCTGTCTGCCCGGTGCCAACAAAGTCTCAATATTATACGCTTGCCCTTTTTGCTTGTGAAAAAACATGATTGGAAAAGCCGACCCACGCAAAAGCTATGCCCGTAGGGGATGCCCCATGAAAGCTGAATACTCCCTCAGCTTAGTAATGTCATGTCAGTTATACGTGTGCTAAGTTTCACCTTTCCATTTCTGTCCAATTCGCCGCGACAACATTTTTTTTAAACATCGCTCCTCGAAAAAATTCCCCCAGGGGATATATCGAGACTGAACATTTTCCTTTAACTCCAAGTCTCAGTAGTAACATTCCTGCAAAGTTTCAGCTTTCTGTGTTCATCAGTTTAAATGATACAAAAAAATTATTGGAAAACATCTCCGTTTGGAATTTGTGCCCCAGGGCATTTACTTCCAAAGTCTGAATTGTTCTGCACACAGCATCCCAAAACATAAGCCACTTCAGAGTTTTAACGCTAAGATGGCTAANCATCGATTACTTCGTTTGGTCTGCATTGGAGCAGAAAGTGTACCATGGGGTTAAAATTCGAGACGTGGCTCATCTGCAGGAACGAATCAATGCTGCTTGGGAAGAGCTGCCCCAGGATTGGATTGCCAAGGCAATTTTGATGTGAAGAGAGACACTGCAAGTAGTGGTGAACCAGAAAGGAGGACACATTGAACATTTCCTGAATAAATAAAGGTTAGTTGAGGTGGAACAATCATTTTCCCATCATTTTACTACTTTTTGGGGGGTACGATTTATTCAATTGGTCATGATAGCCATTCCATGGCACCCATGGACATAAAACCATACATCTTTGGAAAGGGATTGGATTGAATTTTCATTTGGTTTTGTTTTGAACCTTCTTGCTTCAATAGTTCCTGTTCTAGACCAGTTTAAAAAATGGACCGGTTTTTTTATGCACCACCCTGTACGTATACAGACGATCGTGACTGACTGACGCTAATTCTAACTATGTTCTACAGAAGTTAGAAATCTGAAACTTGGTACACATGTAGTTTTTGGGATGGACAGTTTGGTAAGAAAACTGACTTTGGAGGTACATGCCCGGGGGGTACAAATTTCAAAGGGAGATGTTTTCACATAATTACTTTGCATTTTTAGTTAAACCAATGGACATTGAAAACTGGGGCTTCGTATGAATGTGACTACCAAGACGAGGAGTTCAGGAAAAATGTAAAACATTTTTTTCCATTTTTCTTATTTCGTAGAAAATGAATGAATTAATCACGAACAAAGGTAGTGGAGCGCCGAAGGCGCAACCATAGCGAGTTTGTTTGCCCTTCGGGCAAGCAAACTCGCTAGTACTGTATATAGACGATCGTGACTGACTGACGCTAATTCTAACCATGTTCTAGACATATTAGAGATTTGAAACTTGGTACACATGTACCTTTTGTGATGCAGAGTTCAGAAAAAAATCCGACTTTGAAGGTAAATGCCTGGGGTACAAATTTTGGAGGGAAACGTTTTTCTTCAATATATTTTGTGACATGAGAATGGCATTCAGAGAATTAACTCGATGTCTTTGGTTCTGAGGTATTGTAGTAGCATATCTGAATGGCATTCTGGTATGTTGGGGTTCAATTCCCGCTCTTTCAATGGCTTTCTTTTCACTTTATTTCTTTCCATACCCCGTCACTCATTCCACTTCCATATCATTATTTATGCTTGAATAAAACGGAGAGACTTGGAAAGCTGAAACCTGGTGTGGAGGAGTCTACCAAGACGATGAATTCAGGAAAAATTCAAAATTTTATATCCATGCCTTTGGGTGATTTTTTTGGGGGCATACATTTTCAAGTATTTTTTATGTCCTGGCGTATTGATATAGTGTGGAAAGATGAAACTTTGCTACATAGCTATCAAGTGGGATGTTGCAGAAAACTTCAGTCTTTGGAAGTAAATGCCTTTGGGGCACATATTTCAAAGGGATTTGTTTCCAACTCATTTACTTTCATCGATTAAACTGAAAGACAAGGAAAGCTGAGACTTTCCATGAATGTGACTACTGAGAGGAGTTAAACATGAATGTTAAGTCTCAAATCATCCCAAAGGGAATTTTTTCGAGGTGCGATGTTTTAAAAAAAAAAGTTTTTCAGTGGCAAATTGAACAGAAATTGAAAGGTGAAACTTTTTTACACATAGAGGTGACATGATATTACTGAGCTTAGGGAATAATCAGCTTTCATGGTGCATCCCCTCCGGGCATAGCTTTTGGGTGGGTCGGCTATTCTAAACATGTTTTTTCACCAGCAAATAGTGCAAACGTATAATATTAAAAGGTTATGGGCATGGAGTCCACTGAGGACGGATTTCAGTAGAAAAAGAATTGTACATTTCGGTTAAAACGGCTTAAGGAACATTATTTGCAAAAGGCGTATTTTTAAGAATTTTATGATCCAACAAAACGGAGGGCGCATGATAGTTAAAATACCTATCAAATAAGTACCTTATGGATAGTTGCGTAAAGAAAAAATCATACTTTTCTAATTCAGACAATTGTGACTGACTGACGGTAATTCAAAAAGGGGACACTCAAGAAACGTGTAAGGCTGAAACTGGGGGGCATGTAGTTCCCAGAGTCTCCATTTCAGAAGAAAAAAAATTTGGGGCTAAAACCCATCAGGGCTCTTTTCTTTTCAGTCCCACGTTCCTGAATTATTTCTTTGCATCCAACGAATCAGAGACAGAATATTTAAACGTCCCTCAGAAGTACCTGTTTAATGGCTGAGTAGAGGAAAAATCCTACTTTTGAAATATGTCTCCTTAGCGTAGATTATTAGAGGGAAGTTTTCAAAATGTATTCTCCACCCTTACCAAAAGGGACACAAGAAAAGATTTAAAGTTAGGCACCCAAAGAATCAATTAAATAATAATATAAATAAATAATAAGAAAACAATAAAACTCAAGTCTTTCAACCCCATATATCACGTATTTCCATGGGCACATACTTGAAATACGTGTTTCCCATTTCGAAAAAAAATTAAAGAATTAATCAATATCCAAGGTAATGTAGCGCCGAAGGCGCGACCAATGCGAGTTTCTTTACCCGAAGGGTAAACAAACTCGCTAGTATGGACACAGGGAGCCAAAAATTAGCGCCAGCCTAATGCATATATCAGGAGATTGGTGGAAGATATAACAATTTGCTGAAATTGATCTCTTTAAATCTATTTCACTACATGCATGGCTTTTTTGTCCAAATTGGGGGTGGTCGATTTGACGTGGAATGACCCATATGCAAGTGTACCCGACAAGGGGGACTGGAGTATTCACTTTTGTCGCCGTCAGGAAGATTGTAACATTTCTAATTTATTCCATAGGGATGCGCCATACTCAAGTGCTAATCGGCGTCTACGCGCCAGCGCGTGTGAGCGTTTGAGCGTGGCAGAAGCGGGCTACTACAAGCGTTAGTGACAAAAAAAAAGAGAATGAAAAAAGACTTGCCTGCGCACGGATGATTGGGCGGGTTACCGAGGAATCCCGTCTCGCACTTGCACGCGTACGAGCCCGGCTGGTTCACGCAGAGGGCGTGGACCCCGCACACGTTCGGCTCCTCGCATTCGTTCACATCTGCGCGCGAAAATGCAATCGGGTGAAACATTTCATCCTTGCAAATTCGGTCTCGCCTATCCCGAAAAAAAAATGTTCATGTCGAACTCGACTCGAGAAGTTGGGTAGCTACCTGTGCACTACTGCACAGTCACAAGAAGTGCCAAATGAATTATTCATAACTCCATCGAGACTGTCAGGAATAACCACCAGCTATGCATTCCAGCGCATCAAATCAATTTGATTCAACGATGAAAAAGTGTCATAAATGATGGATACATCCAGTCTCAACGTGAAATGGAAATTTGAACCTGGACGACCCCACCAATGGAAGTGACGTCACCACCGGCCTTAATCTCAAAGGTGATGCCATCGACCAGATTGAATCTGATTGCCCTCTACTTTTAAATATTTAATAAATAACGTAAAATCAAGAAAATAAAAATTTAAATTTCCATTCCCATCTCGCGAACTTACTTCGCATATTGAGCCCAGTCACATCGGTATGCTTTGTGATCTTGGCTCCATTAGCCAAGCCTAACGTGTGTGCGTGGAGAAAGGAAAGGAAGGGGATACCTATGCAGGTGGCTCCATGGGTGAGGAAGCCGCCTCGACAGCGACATGTCCCGTCCACGCACTCTGCGTTGTTCACGCAGTTGAAATTGCTCGTGCAGATTGTCCACACAGAGATCTACCACACAGAAAAAATGACGAATTTGTTTTAAAATGTACTTTGAAAAAGGTGAAGCTTTTTTTTCAAAAGATGTCAAATCAATAACAAGTAATAATGAAAGTAAATAAATCAATAATGAAATATTACAGCAAAAACTAATGAAATAAAATAATAAATTGTAAATAATGGCGTTAGGCTTTCATATTTTAATCTTAAGTTTTAAGACATGTCTCAATATACAAGGCAATCGGGCACCTGTTTACAGGCGATGGTGGGATCGGGTGCCGGGTCGAATCCTTGTTTGCATGCGCATGTGTAGCCCGGGACGGCGTTTTGGCACACCGCGTTCCTGCTGCATGGTTTGACCAAGGCCGCACATTCATCGATGTCTGAATTGTTTGCACAAAAAGCCATGAATAATAGTTATGAAAAATGCAAGCACTTAAAGTGTGTCCTCCTGGAGACTGCAGATTCTCAATACAGTAGATCCCACTTCATTGGGAGACGTTGGTTTCAGGTGAAATTGGCCAAATTAAGCGGCTGCCCACTAAAGCGAACTTACCTCACAGTATAATAAGAAAGTGAGACACGAATGTATTTTACTTGCGCAAAAGCAAAAATTTAGAATCAAGAAATTTGCCTATAGTTACCTGTTATATACCCGAAAAAGCTTCTCTAAAGCAACAATGCCAAGTGGCCGTGTGTTCGTCTTTGTATCTGTATGTCACACATTGGGAGTACGATGATAATTAGAAAAAAATCGCCCGAGCAATGCGAAAATTTCCAAGGCATTAGATATGAATAAGATGCAGGCTGAGATCGTTTGTGGAGATTTTGTACGAAAATGCACATTTTCATAGCAAATTTGGGACAAGTTGGTTCCATGTCAATTAGGCCCAATTAAGCTGCTGCCACACTAAAGCGAACTTATAATATAGTACGAAACCGAGACACGAATGTCTATTACTTGGCCTCTCACGCGAGTCACCTTAGTAACAGGCTACTCGTCTGCGACAGTCCCTTAACAAGGCCTCTCGACAACGACGTCCGAGATTATATCACCCTCGAAGTCATCGTGTTCTGCGAAGCTCGTTGCATTTTCCTGGTTGGTGACGTAGGCTTCTCCGTTAGTGACATCAATAATGGTCCGACCACATAGAAATGGTACCGTTCCGAACAAGACGCTCGATAAACCGGCTGTAACAATAATATATTGCCCAATAAAGCGGAATCCACTGTATTTGCATTTTTTATTGTTGGAAAAATCTGAATTTTTTCATGAATGGAAGGAATGGTGTCCTGAAACGTTTGAACGAAAACGCACTGAAAATATTTTTAAACAAGCAGAACTGAAATAGTAAAAAGATAAGATATTACTGTTAGTATAAGAAATTCATTAGAATGGAAAAATTAGCATGAATAGCTGCAACATAGGTGAACATAGGTCAATACAATCATTCCAAAATCAGAAGGCTTAGAAGTTGTGAGTATACTACTTTGTTCCAGAAGTCCTACCTCGTATTGGAATAATGTACAGAGATTTGAGTGTTTTTTCACTTCATATAGAAAATGGCCGAGATGCAGAAGTTGAAATCCTGGCGGGAGAGAAAAACAAGGATGAAGAGGATGTAACATTACAGCATCATACTTATGGACATCAGCATGAACTTTGATCAATAGGTGTTTGCCTTTTGGACTCCAGTGAAGCGATCGGAAGAAAACTGAATTCATAAAATTGGTTGAGGAATTATAGTGTAAGAGAATGGCATCCACTTATCGGCCTCCAAATGTTTTGGACGTGTCTACTTAGCATGAAATTACAAGCCAAGGTGTATGAAATTACTAAAATGAATTAAGCAAATATCTTCCCAGATTTTGCTTCTTTCTATCATTTCAGCTGAACATCTACAAAATGCTTGCCATAATAATAATATTTCTGAAATTTTCCAACTTTGCTGCTCCACCTCCCTTATCAATTATATTTTTCTTCTTCATGCCCAAAACTAGGAAAGCTATATTGATGTGTGCTCAAATACTCCATTGCAACTGGCGGCAGGACAGTAAAGCGGTGGGGTAGAAATGGCGTCTGTGGAACCCATGAATCGAATCCTCGAATTCCATGCCATGGATGCTCCGTAGGAGTTGTCCTAATGCTTTCTCTCTCCAGGACTATGGGTGCCTCCATTAGAGCACATTTTAAAGTTTCTTGTCTTAAATAAAAAGAACGAAAGTATCTACAGTATCCGGAAAAAGTTCGGAAATTCGTTCGACACCTAGTTTAGTATGTCACGGAAAGTTGGGAACCCATACATCGACAATCTGAAAGAATGTAATAAGGGAGGTCTCTTCAGTATAAAAAAAAAAAAATAATTATGACGCATTTGGCTAATGAAAAAATATAAAAGTTTGAAGTCATCTTAGCTTCAGTTATTCATATATATTGACAATGAAGTAGCTGGTAATGAATGTTCCCATCAAGTTTCCTATTTTAGTTTAACGTTCATGTTGCATTTCCTTCTACAGTAGCTGCTGTAATCCAAGTTTGGCTTTAGGTTAGAGATAGGGTCATTGTGCATTCCGGATCAGACAAGAGAGTCGAAAGGGTTGAAGTGGGCAAGGCGTTGTTAGGCGGATTTGGTTTGGAGTTACACGTGCAAGTGACGGTAGTGTCCCCGACAAAAGGGTTTTCGGCATTCACTGTAGACGCCGTCAGGGGTATTGAAGCATCCCGCAACTGCCGCATCCCTGTGACGCATCACACGGATGCGGCAGACTCAGGCACTCATCTACATCTACGACAGCCAACGCGTGTGACCGTATGAGCGTGTGACCCTGCGAGCGTGGCAGAAGCGGGCTACTACGGGAGTTACTGAGCGAAAAAAGCGATGGAATAAAGGCTTGCCTTTGCACGGGTGATTGGGCGGGTCCCCGAAGAATCCCGTCTCGCACTTGCACGCATACGAGCCCGGCTGGCTCACGCACTGCGCGTGGGCCCCGCACAGGTTCGCCTCCTCGCATTCGTTCACATCTGCGCGCGAAAATGCAATCTGGTCAAACATTTCATACTTGCAAATTCGATGTAGCCGCTCCCGGAAATCACGAGTAATTTTCGTATCGTTCTTGACTGGAGAAGTTGAATATCTACTACATCGACACTGTCATGAGTAAACCCACTCCCCCCTTCCATGCATTGCAGCGCATCAAATACATTTTTATTAAATACTGAAAAAGTCTCATTACTGACGTTTTCATGCAGCAGCAAAGTATGATAGTATTATCGTCAGAAACCGGAGGACTCCGCCAATGGAAGTGACGTTACCACCAGCCTCAACCTCAACTGTGACGCAATCGACAAGTTCGGATCTAAAAACGCTCATCCTTTAAATATTTAATGATGAAAAAATAAAATTTAAATTCCCTCTCCATCCCGCAAACTTTCCCCGCATATTGATATGGTTTCACCCTCATATTCCTCGCATATTGAGCCGATATATAGGAGTTCAATAGGAGTTTGCCATTTTGAGTCCAGTGGAAAGGGGGTGAATAAACTGAACGCTACAAATTTACGAGGAACGAGAATGTGCTTACTGAAATTGCATCCACTCTTCGCCTTCCAGATGTTTTGGACGTTTCTTAGCCTTAGCATGAAATTACAAGACCAGGTGTATGAAAGCACAAAAATGAATTAAGCCAATGTCTTCCCAGATTTCGGTTCTTTCTGTCATTTCAACTGAAATTTTACAACATTCTTTGGGCCATCTAGTCGTGCCACTTCCCTCATCAACTATATTTTTCTTGTTCATGTCCAAAGCTAAGAAGGTTATGTTGAACTTTGCTCAATTGCTCGATTGCATTTGTGGCCAGCAAAGCAAAGTGGTGGAGTAAAAATGGCGTCAGTGGAGAACACAATTAGAATCCTGCAATTCTATGCCATGGAGGCTCGGACAGAGTTGTCCCAATGCTCCCTATCCGTGACTCTGGGTACCTCCGTTGTACCGCAGTATAAGTTTTATTGTTTTAGATAACAAGAACGAAGGTATCCAGAGCATTGAAAAAAACTTCGAAAATTCATTCAACACTTCGCTTGGAATATCAAGGAAAGTTGGGAACCCATACAGAGACCAATTGAAAGAATGCAATTAGGGAAGTCACCTTCGGATTCTGATGGTTGGAACGTCGTTGAGACTGTTGTGACTCTACAACACACTTTATTTCCTGGGCACGATGTGTTTGATATTTCAGTTCCTGGATCGCAAAGGGTTACATATGAGCGAAGAAGGCACATATGGCTGGATGGGCATGGTGGCACATGTGGAGTGAATGAAGGTGTTTCCTCAATTTTCGTATTGATCCACTCTATGAACCTGAAAGGATATAATAGAGAGAGTTGAACGAGTTTAAGTAGGTAATTCACTACGGCAAGGAAAGCCATGGCCAAATAAAAGGAAAAAGTGGAAAAATGAAATTCGACCTGACCGATTGACTTTGGTGAAAATGGTATATTGGCCTGGGCGCCTCATGGAGCAAGGTGCATCGTTGAAAAAGTGACTCACGATTCCTTCGATCTGCCACTGCTTCAAGGCATGGGTATAGAAGACCATGGGACTGCCTGAATCCCCAAGACATGCAGCTTGGAAATCTGTATATCAGAAATTTCATCAATTTCATCGATATTTACGTCGAGAATTTATCACTTTTGAAATAAACTAATGTTTGCGATTCTCGTTTTCTACAGTTGATTGGAATCTCTGCTTCGACATGACCCAGTCGGCTCAACACTGTTGCTCAATGTTTCAAATGAGCTCTGAGATTACAGGTTTAAAGAGATTTTTTACACTTGTACATAATATTTAAAAAACAGCAGGTCAAAGGAGGCTGAAATTGGAAACGTGTGTTATGGTGACAATGCTTCGAAGGAACCATAGATGTCACACATCCTAATGAAAAGTGCCTGACTTAATATCTAATAATTCACAGCAATCATTCAACATGTGCTTCTTCACTGTCCAGAATGCATTTAATCCGTGTGGCCCAACGCGTGTCTCATAAGGTATTCTCCCAATTATCCGAATAATTGCGCCCTTTGGTGTAGTGAAATTTAAATCTTTCTTCAAGTTTGCGGAATTATCAGCTTCCTGATCGTTGAATAAACTGACCTGCCATCGATAGTCCTATTTATATCCCCCAAAGTATGGGCAATATAGAAAACATGCAACTGTGGCTGGTCCCCGTAAGGCCCCTGTGCAATTTCTGTTGCTACTGGTACACAATTTTCACGATATTATGTAATTAAGTGCTTGTGCTCTCCATAATCTCCATATCCGTGAATGCATGCAGTTTGTACAAAAATATGTGGATAGACATTTTATTTGCTCTAGTCAAATATGTTACCATTCACCTAGGAAATTTTAATTAGTAGAGCACATATATAAATAAACATGTTAATATATTAATACAATATATTTTCTTGAATACGAGGGGGGGGGAAACGTAAAGGTGGGATTTTTTTTTAATTCTTCTCTTTCCATTCGCTTGAAAATGCTTTGGAGAGTACGTGCTATCATTTGGCTTCGATAATAGCATGTATTAATCTTATCTTTTGCTATGAGAAAGGACAAGTATGATAGATTAGATGATGGTGTTAGCAATGAAGAAATGCACCAAAATTGAACAGCGAAATCATATTCGTATTTCTTCAGCTCTTCTAGTAGGACATGTCATTTAGGGTCACTCCTCTTCCAAATGCAATGGACCTTACCGCTGAGTGGTGGCGTTAGAATTAAGCAGAGGGAAAGTCAAATTTCGTTTTAAAAAAATTAGTCGATTACTTCATCCAAATGTAAGTCATTGAATAAAGATAAGGCAGTAAGGTCTTTTTCTCCCTTCCCTCTTCATTTTGAAATAATGCTTACTGTCAAAAAGGCGCAAACGCTTTGGCAGTCTCGGATATTAAACAAACTATGGTCGCACCTTTGGCGTTCCATTGTCCAGGGTAGTGATTTATTCTTTTTTTTTTCAAAGTGGCAAAAACGTATAAAAAGTATGTGCCTGTCGAAATGTGTGCCGAGAGAGAACGAACCCATATTTCCATCAATTGCGCAAATTATTTATTGTGCTTCAAATCCCTTCATAATCGGTCCTGAGGGGTCTTATTTGAAAAATAAGATATTCACTTGGAAATCGAGCAGGTACTTATGGTCCAAGTCTCAACTTTCTTTAGTTCTTTCCTTCATTGAATCAGAAAAGTTTCCGGAAAATGTGTATTTTGGAGAAAAAAATGCCCTCAGGGGGTTTACTAAAAATTAACATTTTTACTTAAAGCAGTACTCGGAGAACAACGTGCATGGCAAGTTTCATCCTTATCCGTTTCCTCTTTTTGCTGGTGCCAAAATATCTTTGGAAAAGCCGATGAAGCCAAAAGCTATGCCCTAGTGGTATGCGCCACAAAACTGGATTTTTTTCTGAACTCACCATCACCCCAGTTATTGCTGTGCCGAGTTTCATATTTCTATATCTGTACAATTCATTGGACAAAAAAATTATTCGAAAACGCCGCATCCCAAAAATATGCCTCCAGGGCATGTATCCAAAACTTGACATTTTTCCTGAACTCAATCAAACTAGGACCTGAGTCTCAATAGGTACTCCATGTCACGTTTCAGCTTTCCATCCAGCAAGAAAATATTTGAAAACATCTCCCCCTGAAATTTTTGCCCATATGGCATTTACCTCCAAAGTCGGAATATTTTTTCAACTCATCATCCCAATAGATACTTATATATCCAATTTCACATGTCTATCTCTGGCCAAATCGGTAGAACTCAAATTTTTTTTTGAAAACGTCACCTCCCCAAAAGTGTGCCCCCAGGGCATGCATGTGAAATTTGACATTTTCCCTGAACTTTATGCCTCAGTAGGTCCATGCCAAGTTTCAGCTTTTCTTGTTCATGTGTTTCACTGAAGCAAAAATATATATTTTAAAACATCCCCCTGAAATTTGTGCCCCCAGGCCATGCACCTCCTAAGTCGGATTTTTTCTAAATTCTGCATCAAAAAAGGTACGCATAAACCAAACTTCAGATTTCTTACTTCTCTAGAATATGGTTAGAATTAGCTTCAGTTAGTCAGACAGTCATGATCGTCTATATACAGTGTGGCGCAAAAAAAACCGGTCCACTTTTTAAACTGGTCTAGAACAGGAACTATTAAAGCTTACCGTTACATACGCTTACACTTACAGCTTACACTTACCATGTTTCCAAATGTTTATTTGCTCATTTGTTGGGTGAAACAATTGGACTAAAAGTCCAATTATTGTAAGATTGCCAAGGCAATTTTGATGTGGAGAGAGAGACTGGAAGTAGTGGTGGACCAGAAAGGAGGACACATTGAACATTTCTTGAATAAATAAAGGTTAGTTGAGGTGGAAAAATCATTTTCCCATCATTTTACTACTTCTTTGGGGGTATAATTTTTTCAATTGGCCATGACAGCCATTCCATGGCACCCATGGACATTAAACCATACATATTTGGAAAGGGCTTGGATTGGACTTTCACTTGATTTTTTTTGAACCTGCTAGCTTCAATAGTTTAAAAATTACCAATAAAAAACTAGACCAGTTTAAAAATTGGACCGTTTTTTTTGCGCCACCCTGTATAATAGTTACTAGCAAGTTTGTTTGCCTTTCGGACAAACAAACTCGCTATGGTCGCGACTTCGGCGCTCCATCACCTTCGATAGTGATTCATTCATTTATTCTTTGCGATATGGCAAACGCGTATTTAAAGTACGTCCCCATTGAAGTACGTGACATATAGGGACGAAAGTCTTGATTTTGATAAAAATCATTACTTCCATGATTCTATGTGTGCCTAACTTGAAATCTTTTCATGTGTCCCTTTTTGTAAGGGCGGAGAATAAATATTGCAATACTTCCCTCCTATAATCTACGCTAAGGGGGCATATTTCAAAAATTAGGATTTTTCCTGTACTCTGCCATCAAATAGTCTGAAGAAATTTAAATTTTCTGTCTCCGTTTTATTGGATCAAAAAATAAATCAAGAAAATGGGACTTAAAAAATGCCCTGATAGGTTTTAACGAATTTTTTTTCTTCTGAAATGTAGACTCAGGGAATTCCATACCGCCCCCTTTCAGTCTTGTACATTTCCCCTTTTTACTGGCGATAAAAAAATATATTTGAAAAGGCGACCCACCCAAAAGCTGTGGTCAGAGGAGACGCACAGCAAAATTTGAATTTTTCCTTAAATCAACATTACGTCCGTTACGCGTGCGCCAGCTGCTACTTTTCTATTTCTGCCCGATTCGCTAGGATATTAAACATACTTTGAAACCATAACGTTCTCAAGAAATATCCCACCAGAATTCCAATATTTAGAAACTTTAACATTTTTCCTGACCTCGGTGTGTCACCTGTCACGTTATTGCCAAGTTTCACCTTTCCTTGTGTCTCCATTTGATTGAAGCAAAGAGAAATATTTGAAAATATGTTCCCGGAAAAGGTGTGCACCTGTGGCATGTATCACTAGAGTAGAATTTTTCTTGCACTCAGCATGCGAATAGCTACTTATGTCAGTCAGCTACTCACGATCCTATATACATAATGAAAGTAGATTTTTTCTCTACTCAGCAATCCATCAGGTTCTTCTTTGCCAAGTTTAAACTGTTTAGCGAACTCTGTTTTGCTGGATCGATAAAATACGCAATTTGCAATATATGTGCCCTCAGGCGTTTTAACTGAAAAGTACGTTTATTTCCAAAATTAATCCTCAGAGAACTACATGCGAAAAAAGTTTCAACATTATGCCCTTTTCGCTGATGAAAAAACATGTTTGGAAAAGCCGACACACCCAAAAGCTATGCTCGGAGGGGATGCACAATGAAAGCTGAATATTCCCTCAACTCAATTAACATCGGACTACCAAAGCGTAGTATACAGATACAAAGACGAAAAGAAGGACAGGACGGAAGCATAAATGCCCTCTTTCCTTTCAGGAAAGGAGGTCCGCCAAGAAAATGATAATCTAATNAATTCGCCACGATAATTTTTTTAAACATCGCCCCTCGAAAAAATTCCCCCAGGGGATGTATCGAGGCTTAACATTTTCCTTTAACTCCTTGTCTGAGTGGTCACATCCATGCAAAGTTTCAGCTTTCCATGTTCATCAGTTTAACTGAGGCAAAAAATGATTTGAAAACATCTCCCTTTGAAATTTTTGCCCCCGGGACAAAGTCTAAATTTTTCTGCACGCAGCATTCCAATACGTAGTTCTATACCGAGTTTTATCTTTCCACACCAGTTTCATACGCCAAGGCAAAAAAATTACCTGAAAACTTCGGCCCCTAAAAATACGCCCCCGCAGCGCTTTGACCTTAAATTTTATATTTTTCCTGAACTCATCGTCTTGGTAGGCATGTTCATGCTAAGATTCGGCTTTCCATGTCCCTTCATTTGACGAAAGCAAAAATCATGTTACGGAGGGGGAATGAGAAAAGCGACTTGATGAAATGCGAGGCTGAAAGCATGGCAAGGAACGGCCGGGAATTGATCCCGAGCCTCTTGATTGCCGGTCAAGTGTGGTACCACTATACCACCGAACCCAGCTCATCCGGTCTTCCCTCTCAATGCCATCCTAATCCGTTGTAATATATATCTTTAAAAATTTCCCCCCCCCCAAAAAAAAATCTGTACCCCCAGGGCATGTACCTCCAAAGTCGGATTTAAGCTTCGAGAACATTCCAGCATATACAAATACAACCCCCCGCCTATCATTCACTTGAAAAATTGTATAAATAGTTTTAGAAAGTGTTGCAAGACTTTCTTTCCAACCCAATACCAAGTTTCATCTTTCCACACCATCCCAATAAGCCAGGGCAAAAAATAATTACATGAAAACGTCGGCCCTGAAGACTATGCTCCCACAGGGCATGGAACTTCCATTTTACATTTTTCTTGAACTCATCGTCTCGGTAGTTCGTCCATGCCAGGTTTCAGCTTTCCATGACCCTCCGTTTTACTCAAGAAAAAATAATGTTATAGTGGGGGAATAAGTAACGGGACATGGAAGGCAAAAAAAGCGCATGAGAGCCACGGAATGGCCGGAAATTGAACCTGGCCCTTCTGATTGCCAGTTAGAGATGCTACTACTACACCATCGAACCCAGGATATCCGTTGGCTCTCTGAATGCCATCCTTATCTGTCACAATATATATTTAAGAAAAACTTTTCCCCCTCCAAAATTTGTACCCCCAGGGCATGTACATCCAAAGTCGGATTTTTTCTGAACTCTGCATCCCAGTAGGTACATGTGTACCAAGTTTCAGATTTCTAACATTTCCAGAACATGGTTAGAATTAGCGTCAGTCAGTTAGTCACGATCGTCTATATATATTAGATTATCATTTTCTTGGCGGACCTCCTTTCCTGAAAGGAAAGAGGGCATTTATGCTTCCGTCCTGTCCTTCTTTTCGTCTTTGTATCTGTATACTACGCTTTGGTAGTCCGATGTTAATTGAGAAAATAATTGTCTGAGCAATGGGAAAATTTCCAAGCCGTTCGATATGAACAAGATACAGTCTGAGTTCGTTTTGTGGAGATTTTCCTCCAAAATACGCATTTTCATAGCAAATTTTGGATTTGAAATGTTTGTCACGCAGGGGAAGGCAGAGTTCCTGTTAGCCCTTCGGCATCTGAATTACAATGAGAACGCGCGAATGAGCCAGGTCTTCGTCCCTGTGCCATGTCCTAAATTCAATATTATTAATTCTATATCCGTATTTATGTTGAATATCTCCAACCACGCAGAAAACTGCATCCTACCATCATCATTTCCTTTGGATAGGTTTCCCACATCTGATTATTGGGAAATGGGATTTTTCATCATCGAGGACAGGAAGGAGATGACATTTTTGTTCTAATAGGTGATAACATTTGTATTTGTCACCTATTTGAACAAAAATGTCATAAGTGGACCTCATTTCACTTAAGGAGACTCATTTAGTGAGCGTCTCATTGAATGTAATGAGGTCCAATCATTGGCCGAACGTGCCCATCTAGTCCTCTGTGAATCTTGCATGGAAGACAAGAGTTTAAATTAAATTAAATGGCAATTTGAGGAGACAATGCGATCTAAAGGTTTTAATTGACATCTGAAGTGACACATCTCCGAAAGAAACATTTACCTTTTCAAGAACATACCTTGGGAAGAAGTATTTCCATGAAATCCAGCACAGAAAGAGTTATAGCTGAGGGTTCGCGTGGTATCAGGTTCACCTGTGAGATGTATGGTATTCTTGTGACAGTTGTCATTCGATAAAACAGGAATTTCGATCTCCATCAAATTGTCACTCAGCTTATCCGAGACATTTTCCCCCCAACTAGCAACCTGCCATCAAAAGACGCAAATAACCAGAAACCCACATCATATGGGAATGGGCGCAGTAGAAGCGAAGTTTCTCACCAATCCTGTTTTTCCATCCTCGAGGTTTGCCACCGAAAAATATTGATTTGTCGGGAGACATATCAACTCCACTCTTTTAGTAAACTCCACCGGCTCAGTTAGTCTCAGCAGGGCAATGTCTGAGTCAAAGTTATGCATGGTATAGCCCTTATGAAGGATGATCGTAGACACCTGGGAAGAAACCAAATCAACACGTTGTGCCACTGAATGATGTCTGTGCGAAAACAATATAAGGTATTGGAGACCTCTCTCTTTTGCACGAATCTATCATCCAGGGAATCAATACGATAGTATTTTCCCAGATAAACGAGGAAGTCTTTCTGATCCCGACGTCGTGCGGTACGGCCTTCGGTGAGGCAATGAGCAGCGGTCAGAACCCATTGTTCTCGAATGAGAGCCCCTCCACAAATGAGGAGCTTATTCGTGACGTCATATATGGCAGCCACCCACGGCCACTTTCCGATGGCGGATGGCTTTCCTCCTGCTGACAAACCCTGTGGCCCTCTTCCCCCACAAGCTATCTCCGGGATAAATCTGCTTTATGGTAATGTTCTGAAGTCGACGCATCTCCTTGTTAAAAAAATAGCTAGGAATGGTAGCTGACCTGGCTCACAAAATGTATTTCTTCCGTTCCATCGTCCGCCTCCAATGCAAGTCCGGCGTCGTGATCCTTTAAGACTATAATACTCGTCGCACGCGTATTCCACGATGCTTCCAATCACATACTCACCGTCTTGAATGCATTCCGTGTTGTTTTCGTATGTCGATTCAGATAGACTGCTATAATCTATCCTGGAGGAGATCATAAATAAACATTCATTCATGAATTCCGCAAAGTGGGAAAACATAAATGTATCATTGGGGTATCCGACGACACTCGAACGCTCTGGGAATGTGCAACTTGACTTCCAAACTTTATGTAAAATGTATTGGCTCTCCTATGTTCTAATCCAGAACATTGTTGCAATTAAAGTCAGTCACTCATTCACTCAATCATGATCGTCCAATAATAAAAAATAGAAGAAAGATGCACTACTTTGAGAGAGCATAATCATTCATTTACACCGTAATCAATAGCTTCAAACCCCATTGATACTTTAATACTGGAGTGTCTGAACTGAGGTGAAAGTGTCAGAAATAGTTTCTCCTTATCTCAGTTCGGATGTCCACATTAGAGGCAATATCGGAAGTCATAAGGCTAGGTAGGGTATCATTTTCGCAGCACCTATACCTCCTCTTTGGAAAAAAAAGAATCCAGCTTGTACGGTTGAGATAGGACAAGCGAATAATCAAGCTCGATCGACTTAACTGCCGAAATGTTTGTTGCTTTACCCTACTTTGCAGTAGATGGTCAGGCCATCATGGCTTGTCTTCGTCAGCGACAAAGTGAAATCGGATCGCGCAGATTTCATGAGAATAGTTTACAAGGAGGTCCAGTGAGGGGATTGCAGCGTTTCTGAATAAAAAAATATCATTGCGACACTCTAGTCATTAAAGTAGAGAAAGATCGTTCCACTCAGCAAGAAGCTTTTTGAGTCAAGTTCCAATACCTAAGATTAAGGCATATCACATTCCGGGGAGACTCTCGTTTTCGAGATTCGTTTTCCGCCATTGAAGACTTATTCCTATCGTGGCTCTCCCCTTCAAGACTGGTTGTTTCGGAGGGACGAAACAACATGGTCGTCCCCGGAGTTAGCCATCGTTGGCTGTGAGAATCACTGGATGGGATAATGAGACAAAACAAAAACTCGAGCTTCATTGTTTTCCCTTATTACATCCCTTGCTTCGGGCCCTTACCTTTCACTGATACCTGGGCAGGATATCACTGAAAAATGTCCATGTTCTGCATCCACAACATGTCTGCATCCTCTCTGAACGCCGACTGAAAGAGATATGTACCAAAAGTTCCCGGATGTGTTGTACCATAAAAAATTCTCACATTTTCACTCAAGACAATGGGAAAATCATCAAAGTTTTATATTCATGTGGTTGATTTCTGTTTTTCATCAAAATCGAACAAACCGAGCTCACTAGTCACGATTGGCTCAATCTCCCTTGATGTTTAGCGAATCAGGCACTAGTAGTATGAGAATATCAGAAAAACCTTTGGAGAAGAAGAATTTCAACATGGATTTGCATATATCAGGTGTATGTGTTTAGGCTTTGATGTATTAAACAGAGAAAATGTTTAAAAATTAATCGAATCGCGCCTTTTTACGGCCTCTCGCCCTCGAAAACCACTGAAACCTTGCACCGACGGCCACGATCGACCGGTCGTTTCGCTCTATGAAGACGGAACGAAGCATGAGAGGCTCATTCATCGACTGGCCGCTCTACTTTTCCTCAGGAGAGGAAACAAGGGCCAGCCTCTTCGAACCTTCGACATCCTCATCTCCTCGGCAAAACAGATGGCGCACCATAAAGACCACGACATCTGCGACAACGACGCATCCAACCTTCAATGGGTGCCCCTAAAGCGGGGATCACTTGAGAAAACTTGTTTAAATCTTGTTTAGAGAATTGCATAAATCAAACAAACACGCGTACGAGAGGCGAAGGATTACTGCTAATGACATAAACGATCAGCACCGCGTAGGTCAAACGTGGTTGAAGAAGTTATTTTCTTTTCCAGAATTTCTTTTGAGGGTTTCGATTGCTCTTACATCTCTTCATCTGTTATGCCGCTTATAAGAGCCCCAGGCAGCAACTGCTGCCTGGAATGCATGACGGCTCAACTTCACGCACGATATGAGGCTATTCGAGGGATCCCTTTGGCGAACAAGGTGGCCGTGACCGTACAGTGCTTAGTTCGATGTATTGCAATAACAAAAGTCCAGGTTCGAATCCTGGCCAAGGCAATTGCATCGGAGTTTGGAGTACATTTTGTAGAACTTGAATTTAAATGCAAAACACGTTTTGCATTTAAATTCAAATTTTTTTTGAAAAAAAAGCCAAAAAAAGCCTCATTTGTGTTTTAACAAAACACAAATGAGGCTTTTTTTCAGAGTGCAAGCCCCGTCATGGAAAAAGGGAGACCCTTCCCCTAAGCAATAGGTGCTTCTTTCCCGAGACGTGAGATTTAAAGAACCCAAAGCCGAACTCGTACAGTCACTTTGGAAAAAATTAGAGGATACTCGGATATTAGGTGAGTGAAGAGGATGGTGGGGAGAGTTAAGATATTCCAGAGTGACAATGAACGCCTCGCTGTGAAGGAAGGTTTCCTCGCCTTGTAAGTCATCCATGGAAGAGCAAAATCCCAATTCAAAAGAAAAATCCCTGCTCAGATTGCCCAGGTTTCTTTTCCGGAATTACCAGTTATCGGACAAAACTACTTTTGCCTGTACCTCATTTAATTTTTACATTACAAAATCTGTGTTTATATACAGTAGACGGATGGTTGGGGTGAAGAAGTTGATGCCTACCCCCATAAGCTACAGGGATTTTTCTTAGCAAGGAGGAAGGTTTCACTTTTTACATGCCGATATGAGGATTTTCAGTTCCCCGTCACCCTGTGAATTACTTTTCTGTCTGTAAATTTGGACCTACGTGTCAGTGCTAGCTCCACCAAGAATACAATATGCGCTACGTCTTTCTCTGTCCCTGCATAGCCTTTCAGCATTTTTCTTATTCAGAAACCTCATCCTCATGAATGTCCGTCTCCGGATGAAGCACCGAATTGCCAATGAATGCAAGTCAGGGTATTTCCCCTTCAATGCTGGAACGAAATCATCGATGATATAATCTCCAGGACGGATACCACTCCCATGGTGTTCAAAGAATTCCGCCCCCAGAATTCTTGCATCATACAGGGAACACCAATGGATGAGAAGGAATCGGCTACACATCGTAAAACTTTCGCCGCGTCGGCTACATTAGAATAGTAAAAGGGTACTGAGTAGGCAAGCAGAGCGCATAGGAAGACTGAGTGCGCGAGAACAGCGAAGAGGGAGAGAGGGGAAATGCCCCTCTGCCTCGACTACTGGGGAAAGAGTGAGCCGAAAGCTTCCCCGAGTGCCCCTATTATGCACATCCTCGTGATGTCACTCTGCATGCGCGCCTATTTACGACCTCCTCCATGCCGGGGCTTGGGCATGGCACGGAAGGGAATTCCAAATGCAGACCACTGGGTTCGTTTTATTAAATATGAACTTGGGGTTTGTATTGTTTTGCTGATGCTCCTATATAAGCCCTTTCATTTTTCCCCGTCAAATTCATTCAGGCTTACGATGAGCCGAGCACGAACGCTTATGGACACGTTTCTTCTACTTCCGACGATTCCAATGAAGCTTCTATTTTGCGCTGACATCACTCCACCCATGACACCGCCCCACGCGGCTCGACAGTCATAAAGGCCTCGTCCTGGGCCTCTCACGAACAACCCCGACCGAAAGTGTCGGGGAAGGGAGCAGCCTTTAATTACGATCATTATGGAACGACCACATACGAATAAACGCTGGAACGTAGCGGGAAAATTATGTAGGATTCATGGTTCCAGCATGTTGGAAGTTTGCCAATTGAAGGTCATGCCGAAGTCACGAAAAGACGCGTATAACTGTTCCACAGTTATTACAGCGTTTTCGTGTTTTGCGTTGCTACAACGAATGAGGGAAGGAAAGTGAGTGAGGCAGGCAGACGCACGTGCCCGAGCTTGCTGCAGCCACCATCCGTAGTGGCGCCTTGCCCTTGCCGTGGGGGCCATCACGCCGATGCGTGAAACACCTGCCTGCGACGCGGGACGAGTCGAGGAA